>JABSTL010001308.1:1404-24102 GCA_013759095.1 Fusarium sp. NRRL 29148 | reverse complement strand
CAAGAAAGAGATGCGCGGATATTGAGTATTACTGGTTGGTGTTACTAACGAAGTTATGATGACGACTTTTATGATGTGCCAAGGCTCAAACGGGCAGTTGTAGCTATATATATATATATATATATAATACAGGGTAGGGACAAGGGCATTTATCACAGGGACATTATCTATATTTAATAGAGGAGAGACAGCTTCTGGTTACAGATTGGTGCAATTCCGCTTATATCTCGTTATTGTGATTGCCTGGACGGTGAGAATGCATCCGTCTGACGATCAGGAACAAGGCATGATAGAGGATCCGAGCTAAGCTAGAGCAGTGTTTAACCCCGGAGTTAGAGTGCTAATGCTAAGGTAGTGTTAGCTTCAATGGTACTACGCTGTAAGTTAAGCTATCAGGAACACTAACATAAATATCTCACCGCAAATGCGTGAGCAGGCCAGGGGCATCATACGAATACTACGTGCATGTCACACTCATCATAGATCATCAGCCTCTGACGAATCTTCCACGACAACAGCATAAGAGCAAGTGTTCCAGACCCTGGTAAAGAGTAACAGCATGTTTTGTTGTTTGTTCCTGATACGCTTGAACTTGGCGCTGATAAGATGAGACAGGTGTAATGCCTAAGGCGGAAAGGCTTGGAGCTGGTTGCCGAGCAGGGAAAGTGGATACAAATGGTGCGTCATTGCCAGACAAGCAAGAACAAGTCACAAGGTCATGAACAGGGGAGTTCTTCACCAAAAGACCAAAGTCCGGAGGCGTAACTTACGAATCCAGGCAGGTGCGAGGTGCGAGGCCCAGGCCACACCCACCACTAACCGCCGAAACAGGCCGCAAGCACACGCAATAAGCTTCCTTCCCCCAGCCAAGTACAGCACAGCTCGGACGGTGCTTGCTTTCCTCCGCCTCGCTTGCCTTCTTACCTTTCCCGTCGCTATTAACCAACCATCTTATCTCCTCCAACTCCATCTTGCATCTTGCATCTCAACTCACCATCTGCATCTCCATCTTCATTCCCATCACAGCTCGTAACATTCTTGTCGAGCTCTTCCATCATTTCATTTACTTGGTCGCATTATCGACCCGATTGTCCATTATGAAGGGCGCTCTTCTCACTGCTGCCGCGCTTCTGGGCTCTGCCCAGGCCGGTGTTCACAAGATGAAGCTCAACAAGGTTCCTCTTGCCGACCAGCTTGTATGTTTGATCTCCATGATGATTGCGCGTTCCATCAAAGCTCTCTAACGCCATTCTCAGGCTACCAACTCCGTCGAGGACCACCTCCAGAGCCTCGGCCAGAAGTACCTCGGTGCCTCCCGCCCCAAGAATGTTGCCGATTACGCCTTCGCTACCAACACCGTCAACGTCGAGGGTGGCCACCCCGTCCCCGTCTCCAACTTCATGAACGCTCAGTGTAAGTACGATTTAAGTCGCCAATTTTAGCCATAACTGACCGCTCCAGACTTCTCCGAGATCACCATCGGTACTCCTCCCCAGAGCTTCAAGGTCGTCCTCGACACTGGTAGCTCCAACCTCTGGGTTCCTTCCCAGCAGTGTGGCAGCATTGCCTGCTACCTCCACTCCAAGTACGACTCGTCCGCTTCCTCGACCTACAAGGAAAATGGCACCGAGTTCGAGATCCACTACGGATCCGGCAGCTTGTCTGGTTTCGTCTCCAATGATGTTGTCTCCATCGGCGACCTCGAGATCAAGGACCAGGACTTCGCTGAGGCCACCAAGGAGCCCGGCCTGGCTTTCGCCTTCGGTCGCTTCGACGGTATCCTCGGTCTCGGCTACGACCGCATTGCCGTGAACGGCATGGTCCCTCCCTTCTACCAGATGGTCAACCAGAAGCTTCTGGACGAGCCCGTCTTTGCTTTCTACCTCGATAATCAGGACGGCGAGAGCGAGGCTACCTTTGGTGGTATCGACAAGTCCAAGTTCACTGGAGACATCGAGTACATTCCCCTCCGCCGCAAGGCTTACTGGGAGGTTGACCTCGAAGCCATTGCTTTCGGCGATGAGGTTGCTGAGCAGGAGAACACTGGTGCCATCCTCGACACCGGTACCTCCCTGAACGTCCTCCCCAGCGCTCTCGCTGAGCTTCTGAACAAGGAGATTGGCGCTAAGAAGGGCTACAACGGCCAGTACACTATTGAGTGTGACAAACGCGCTTCTCTTCCCGATATCACTTTCAACCTTGCTGGATCCAACTACAGCCTCCCCGCCACCGACTACATCCTCGAGGTTCAGGGCAGCTGTATCTCTACCTTCCAGGGCATGGACTTCCCTGAGCCTGTAGGACCTCTTGTTATTCTCGGTGATGCTTTCCTCCGACGATACTACTCTGTCTATGACCTCGGCAAGAACGCCGTTGGTCTGGCTCGTGCCAAGTAAGATACTTGTGAAATATTATGTATGAATTACAATAGCGAATGGAACACGCAGCATGGACATGGCTTTGGATATTCACATGGGACTAGTTTGAATTGTATGACAGACCATGAGCGTGAGTGATCGAGAAGATGGCTTCTCGTACTTGTTGCTCAGTAATATGAATCCTTATTAACTTATTAACTATATGCTCTGTTGGTGATTTGATGGTGATGGTGCTTATGATATGATGAGATAATAGTTTAGCTTACGGACTGGGGTAAATGGATACTTTGATCATGATCAATGAATACGCTAGGCCTGCAGCCACTCTGTGGGTGTTAATGAGCTGGCTGTTGAGTAACAAAGATCTCGAGGTGGATGGCACTTTTCTTCACAAGAATGCTGTTGTCTTGCTTGTGGAACAATCGCGACAAAGCTAGGCCATTGTAGGTATTTCATCCCCTTTCGAATAAAGAAATATCGTAACATTTGGGTCATCCAAAATGATCATGTTCTATAACACTGTATGCACCTTGAACCGTTGAATCTACAGCTCAGTCACGTGCATGAGATGACTCCTGAGGCTTCACTTCGCAAAAAAAGGGACAGAGTGGGTCCGAAATTGGCAAGCGACAAGTAAGGGACGAGGTACAAGGTACTTGGCGATCGAGGAGGAGACACATTCTTCCCCCCCAGGCTCAAGGCAGGCTGAGCGCAAAGCAAAGCAAGCAAAGCAAAGGACACCCAAAGCTGAGAGAGCCAAAAGGCAATCAATTATCCTCCCCCATTTTTCGACTTGAACTATTGTGCTGAGACGTGTTTGTCGCGTAATTTACGACTCGATTACATCCTGTTACATCGATTGACTGTACGATTGTGTCGTGGGTTTACTCGATGGAATCGAATCGTTTGCGCTTCTCCAACCGCTGTTGAATCGACATCGACCTACAGTACTAAAGCTATTGACTTATTATTTACCTCGAGTTGCACCAGCGACTGAGGAGGACCTGGGCCCCCATACCCATAACCCATTTCTGCCATCCACTACCGCTGTCATTCCAGCTCCAACCGGCTGCTAACAGGAACCACTGACTGCCACTGCAACTACCGCGTATCGCGACGAGGCGCGGCCAACGCCCCGACGACGGAACCAAAACCATCCAAGGCTCTTTTTTGAAGCCATCATGACCACGCCGACCATGGCCCAGCCCACGGCCATCCACGCCAACGGCACCTCAGAGTCTCCCAGCCTCGACAAAGCGCAACCTGTCGCTCCGGGAAAGCGAAAACGCGAGACGGAAGAAATGGAAGACCGCGATGAAGACGATGCCTCCGACGAGCAAAAACCTGCCATTACCAATGGAGAGCCCAAAAAGGACCAACGCGACGTGATAAAATCTTTCGTTGAAGTTCTGAGCAGGTATGCCTGCTTTTTTTACAACTTCTTTTCTCATCGCATCGCAACTTTGTCGCGAATGACTTCTCTCTCAGATCCACTAACCCATCACCAATAGCTACGACATCGGTCCCTCCATCCTCAAGCGCCCCTTGCCTGAATCCTCTGATGATGAGCAAGATGAACACCGACCCAAGCGTCAAAAGTCGACCGATCTGACTACCATCTCCGAGAAGGCTGCCGCGAATGCTTACGAGGATCTAGACCAAGTGGCTAATGACCTGGTCTCGGCTCTCCAAGCCGCTCTTAAGGAGATCAAGACAAAGCCAGCTGATGATGAAAAGCAATCGACCAACGAGGAATTGAGAGCGCAAATATCGGACTTTAAGGAGAAGGCCATGCAACTTCTTCGACGAGAAAGGGCTTACCCGAAAACTTCGGCCGACCCTCTTGCAGTCGAGGCAAAACTTCCACCATCTCCTCAGAAGGGAGAGTTGGTCCTGTCCCTTGTTGCATATGCACCTCAGGAGAGAAGGCTGTTCTCTAGTCTCCCAATTTCCGATGAAGCCAAACTGCGTGATGTGCCCTTACCCCAGGGAATGTCATTAACTCATGTTATGCCGACAACGCCTCATGAGCGAACACAGACTCTTGGAGATTTGTTCTCGTCGCCAAAGAATCTGCCGCCTCTGCAGCCACCTAAGCAGCCTAAGACGCAAGCTAAGGGCAACGTGCTGGACTTTTATCGACCAGAACTGACAGATACCTCCAAGTTCCGAAATGCGTCGTACTTCACAACCAAATTGACTGCTGGATGTTACCTCGACTACAGTAACGCGACTCCTTCATCACAGACCATCACCAAGCAACGAGAACGTGCGCAAAGTCTAGCGGGAAAACGACCCTCAACCACTGAACTTGAACTGCACGAGATGGAATCGCTCTTCCGAGGCGCTTTTTCTAGCTTCGCACCGTGCAAGGATGATTCAGGAGCTGTTGTGCCGTCGAGTGTTGCGGGCCGAATGTGGTGGCAGCAATCGGGCCACCGATCTTTCCAGAACATGATTGAGGTCGAATATTATGGTGGTGCTGACAGTGACGAAAAGGCCGAGAAGGGTGAGGCTATGGACATCGACGAGAAGGCTATCCAAGAAGCGATTGATAATTGGGATGAATCTGTTGTTGATCCATCACTCGAAGAGGCTCTGGGCACAAAACGGGCGGATGAGGAGAAGGAAGTCGACGAGATTTTGGAAGAGGTCAGCGACATGATTGAGACCCTGTCTTCTTACCAACGCATCCGAAACCTTAACCTCCCCAACTCGCAAAACCGCTCGTCAAGCGACCCAGTCAATGGCGATATGCTGGCTACTCCTGGGCCTACTCCTTCAGAAGGCGAGCAAGCCACATATGAGATGCTTAAGGCGCAGCTTGCTCTGATCATCAAGACACTACCACCATATGCAGTCGCCAAGCTGAATGGAGACCAATTGGAAGATCTTCTCATCAGCACCAAGGTTCAAGTCCAAACTGACAAGTACAAGGGAGTTATGGAGGAGGATGAGGCGGGCGTTCAGGCTCGATTGAGAGCTCAGCAACAAGCTGCTCAGGCTAATGCCCGGCCACCCCCTCAACGTACACCTAGTGTATCGGGAGTTTCTTACGGGCACCATACTCCCCAGACCCAGTACGCAACCCCTCAACGAACCCCCTCTATGCAACAACAGCAATACTATCGGCCTGGGCCCACGCCCGGCTTCACACCTGCACCACGACCTATGCCCGCTCAACCCAGACCTCCTCAACCTAATCAGTATTCTCGACCCAACGGTTATCCTGCTCAATATGCCACACAGGTTGCTAAAGCTCAAACTCCTTATGGCCACCAAAACATGCCTCAGTATGCTTCTCAGCCAAGACCTCAGTTTGGACAGATGCAGGCTCAGCAAGGAACTCCTAATGCGCGGTTCGCTTTCCAAACAGGCTATCCACAGCAGCAAGCCGCTACACCCTCACAGCCCAACTTTGGGGCTTACACTAACGGTCAAGCTGTGCCGCAGCGCACGATGTCTCCTCAGGTTAATAGACAGGCCTATAGTGCCTCGCCTAATGTGCAGCAGCCTCCGCGATATGGTACGCCGAATCAGGCTGTGGGCAGTCAAATGAACAGGTACCCGAGCAACCCCCCTCAACAAGGAACGCCTGCTCAGAACCCTGGACTTACAGGATACCACACCGTTATACCTGAAGCGCAACAACAGCGGATTCTCGAACAAGCCAAAGCCAGGGTGGCGGCTCAAGAGCGGTCTACTATGTTCGCTGACAAGATCACTCAGCCTGGTACTCCTGGTTTTGGCCAAGGAGGTACTATGGATCCCAGCCGACTTGCAGCTGCACGGGCAAGTATTGCTTCTCAGCAAAAGCCTCCGACTCCCAATTCTCAGCGATCGAGTATGAGCGGGACGCCAGGACCACCACCACCCCACAAGGTGACTCCTGTTCCTGTCCCACCGATCCCAGGCATGCAGCAGAAGCCATTGTAATAATCGACACCATGTGTATCTTTTGGAAACGAGAGACGCGAAGCGGAAGGGGTCAGATATGATATCATCAAGGCAGACTTAGGGCACCAGAGGAGTGAGAAAGGGGTTCAGGGGAGGCGTTCAGAGGGTGGATTCTCGATTGTTTTTATTAGCTACGTTTTTCTGAGGAGTTGGCTTTTTGACTCAACCAGGGGAAAAAGGGACGAGAGAAATATGTTTTTGTCATTACAGGGAAGAACTAGGAATTGGTGGACTATTCCATCGAGTTGTTGACCTGGGGTTGAAACTCCTGGTTGTGTAATCCAAGACGCCGAATTGGCGCGTGTATGCAGATGAAGAAAACGTACACTATTGCATTGATACTTAATATGTTTCGTCTATGAACTTTCGTTTGTGCCAATATGGTATGTTAAGGGTCCTGGGTTGAGTGAGTAGGTGCATGCCATCTATGATTTGGAGAAAGATGATGAGTATGTGGGCATGAGTTGATTGTCAATTCTATTGAGCTGAGGGGTATCTATCAAGCCAGTCCTGGAGGCACATGTCGCATCCTCAACCTATTCCCAAACGAAAGATGTTATACATGGAGTTTTTTCATTCAGTCGTACAAAAAGTTCTTGAGATCTACTTCCAGTCTGGCGATCTATGCTGGTGGTGTCACCACAGGCTTTGGCAGTTCAGCCGTAAGCTTCCGTTCTTCCCGTTCCTGGAGCATCTCAAGCACAATGCGACGTAACTCAAAGATTACCTCAACGGCAATGAGAACGATGATGATCCATTCTAGGCGAGTGCCATGTTGCTCACTGGACATCTCACGTAGAACACTGGCGATTTCGGCGGCGTAGTCCATCTTTTGGTTCAATGCACGGATTCGGACGTTTACATCGAGTGCACGGCCAACTTGTTCGTAGTAACCTTCCAGACCAAGATCGGAGCTGGTGTCCCAGAAGATATCGGGTAATGAGTCAGTGAGTTCAGAGTAATGGTTGAGACGAGCACGCAGACTGAGAAGTTCTCCTGTTTTTTGTAGGATGAACTTTCGACCGAGAGGTATACCAGCACCTTGTGAGAGTAGTGCGGGGATGTTGCGTGTGCTTTCAAAGTACGACGTCAGGGCCGTTTCGAGAACAGCAAGCTTTGTGCTTCGAGCGAGACCCGACGAGAAAGCAACCTTTGCTAGAGTAGTGTCTAGCTTATCTGCCTCCTTGTGCTCCTTGCGAGTACCAAGAACAATAACATCGCCCTTGAGCACACTTGCTTCTCGGTTTGTATCGGTCGTAAACTCGAGATCCTCAAACTCGCGACTTTCAATGGAGTGCGCTTCTTCAGCAGCACGCATGATCTGTCTTGTAACGACATCTGGAGGCAGCGACCAAGTCACGATTGTGCCGGACGGAAAGACAAAGATGTCCCCACCATTTACACCTCTTGCATGGACCACCTCGTTTGCGTCGAATCCCGTGCCATCCGGGTCAATGTCAAAACCATGCGATGAGAGAATCTCGAGAACTACAGGCATCTTGAAGGATTCTGCGACGCAGGTCGCGCTGACCACATTTGAGGGTTCATCGCTGGGGCTTCCTGGTGCTGTTGCGCCTCGTTTGGGCTGCTGGGCAATGATGGCAACTCGACGTAATGAATTCTTGGCCGTATTCGATCGAGTGGGCTTCCTCTTTGAGGAAGCAGGGCCTTTTTCTTCCCTTGAGAGTTCAGAGGCGGAACGGGACCCGTCGTCGACTTGAGACAGGTAGGGGTTCGAGGTGAAGAAGCTTCGCTTTCGAGGGAAGCTAGCTAAAGAGGTGAGATGGAATTGTCGATGGGGCCTCAGCCGTGGCCCGGCGACTGAAGTATGAAAGAGGCGGGCGACATTGAGGGTGATTCTCTGGGAGGAATTCCTCATGATGGGACAACAATTATGCCATCAAAGGTGAATTTATGGTTGTGTTGACTCAATCAAAGTATTGAGAATGAACCAATGTCGAATCAAAAGAAGTTGTACTACCTAACAAAGACATTGACATCGGGAGCGGGCCCGATGATAAGATAAGATAACTGAGCAAGTCATCGAATTATCTGCATGTGAGAGACCACGTGATACCACTCAACGGAATGTGGGTGTGCTAGACCGCTTCGGGAGGCATCTTAGAGTGGACTTGGGCTTGGATACCCATGACGAAGTCCCACTAGCCACCGTAGGTACTGTAGGTAGCTTAGGGAGGGAGATCCATCTCTAGGGGAGACCAGACAAGCCCAGAAACGGTTAATTAATTACGCTACGCTACGCTTCTCATCTCAACACCGACAGGACAGGCAGGACGACTTTAAATTCGTAGGAGGCCCCCTTGACCTGAACTCTTCATCAACCGCTTGGCGTCATTCTTGGCCTGTTTTAATTCATAACCTCCGCTGTCCTCTATCACCGCGGACTATTCTTCTTCTTCTTTTCTCCCCTCTTTCTCTACCCCACCATACAACCAACATCTATCACCATGGATCTGAACCCCAAGTACGACAACTATGATTTTCCCATCAAGGGCCCTGAGAAGCAGGATGGACACGCCGGCTACCTCACAGAGGACCAGATCGCCAAGCTTCACCAGTTCCGCATGATGCTCGAGTCCGAAGGTTGCACTGATCGATTGGACACTTTGACTCTGGTACGAGATATACCTTAACCTAGCTACCTAAGCTTGCTGGACCCTGGACAAAAAGGGCCCTGTAACCCGATACAGTAAATACTGACAACGTCCTTGTCTACAGCTTCGATTCCTCCGAGCGCGCAAGTTCGATGTCGAGGCTGCCAAAGCCATGTAAGACTTTTCTACCCTTCCTTTCCATCTCATGGCGGTGGGAACGAGAAAACGTGCTGGTAGCGACAGGGGGCTGACCGCCACTATAGGTTCTTGGATACTGAGAAATGGCGAAAGGAGGTTAAGCTTGACGAGACTGTGCCTGTCTGGGACTATCCTGAGAAGGCTGAGATCGGAAAGTACTACACTCAGTTCTACCACAAGACTGACAAGGTATGGCAAGCCGGTGACGGCGAGGGAGAGCTATCATGAGAACATATGTTGACTAATGTTTTTTTTCCTCGTACAGGATGGGCGACCCATCTACATCGAGACCCTTGGTGGTATTGATCTGACCGCCATGTACAAGATCACCAGCGCTGATCGCATGCTCCTGAACCTCGCTGTCGAGTACGAGCGCGTCGCCGATCCCCGTCTTCCTGCCTGCTCCCGCAAGGCCGGCCACCTCCTCGAGACATGCTGCACCATCATGGATCTCAAGGGCGTTTCCATCACCAAGGTCCCCCAGGTCTACTCCTATGTCCGACAGGCCTCTGTCATCTCCCAGAACTACTACCCCGAGCGCCTCGGCAAGCTGTACATGATTAACGCCCCCTGGGGCTTCTCCACCGTCTGGAGTGTTGTCAAGGGCTGGCTCGACCCCGTCACTGTCTCCAAGATCAACATTCTCGGCTCTGGATACAAGAGTGAGCTCCTCAAGCAGATCCCCGCCGAGAACCTCCCCAAGCAGTTCGGTGGCGAGTGTGTCTGCCAAGGTGGCTGTGAGAACAGCGATGCTGGTCCTTGGCACGACCGTGAGTGGGCCCGTCCCGCCTGGTGGGAGAAGAAGCAGAATACCGACGTCATCGAGAACAAGGGCTCTGAGATCGAGGAGCCCGCAAAGGCTCCTGAGGCTGCTCCCGCTGCTGAGGGTGCTGATGCTACTCAGACTGCCCCTGCTCCCGCTCCTGCTGCCGCTTAAAGAAGAGTATATGTCCCAAGGTGAAGGATATGGAAGAAAGATAGACGGGCGGGTTTGCTACGTCTTAATATAGACCACATATTTTCTCTCGTTTACCATGCGTTTTTTTTCTTCAACAAATGGGGGTTGAGACGATATCTGAGCGAAGATATATATGGTAAAAACACGTTGGAGGAGTGTATGGCGGAGCGTGACGTTTGTAGGGAGCTCAAAAAGAATTCTTCCACCCCCATTCTTATTCTGCTCGGTGCATAAACATGCTTATGTGGACGTTTTATTTCGTGTGTGCCTAGAATTACGTTAGATGCTGGCTGGCTGAGGTTCCTGACTATGGCTGCAATAATTCTCAACAATAGACGCGGTCTCGAGATTTGTGTTGTGACATGTGAAAATGATATTGCCGATTATCCCAACCCAATCCAATGCGCCCTAACTCCCTGTTCATAATACACTGATCGCCGCCCTGGGTATATATGCAATAAAGACAAGGGATGTCTTTTATCGTCCCTGCGTAACGACATACTCGCCCGCCACACGCGCTCTCTCCATCTTGGCCACCACAGCAGGCATATCACGCTTCAATCTTCCCAGACCCTCGACAGCTCTTCGGAATCCTTTCTCCACGCCATCTTGTCTCTCCAGTGGCTGGACATCCAGATCCACTTCAGCGGCCTCTGCTATAATCTGCTGTTTTCGCGCTTCGAGCATATCGTCGTCGCGCTTTAAGCTATCGCGTAATTGCTCTGCTTGGGCTTCGGCCGTCGTAGCGGGTACCGAGCGTTTCAGCGCCGCAACATCCTCGAGAAGTTTTTCTTCTTGTGTGATTAAATCTGCGACACGCCGACGTTTGCGCGTATCAAAAGGTTCGTAAACGGTATCGGGCTCGACTTTTGATTCGGAAAGGAAAGAGTCTGGGGATACGGGGAGGCCGTTTATCGAGAGGTTTGGAGAGGCGAGGGAGAATGTCTTGTCGATGTACTGGCTAATTGTAAGCCTTGTGTCACAGAGTAGATCTAATAAGGGATAGCACCTCGTTGACGAGCTTCTCAATATGATTTCGCAATTCATCCTCTCCATCATTTCCATCTACCACGGGGAATGCTTCGTTGATACGTTCTGCGGCTGCGCGACGGACATTGGCGATGAGATATGAGAGATCCTCGGGTGCTTGCAGCTCGATCTTGCGCTGGACTTGGGCGACGACAGATTCAGAGTCCATGACTATCACTCTCCAAGAGAAGAAGAAAAAGCAAGGTAAAGAATAGCTGGAAGAGAGGGGGTAGTAGAGGAAGGGTTGTGCTATCAAGGTGCTTTACGGTGAGTGCCCGCCCCGCGGCCGCGTTTAGTCAATTGTTTACTTTGAGACTCCGGGCCCCGACTCGGAAACGGAGACGGGGGGCTTATCTTATCGCTTAATATGTATGTCACCTCCAGGCTCCAACCAAGCAAAAAGAACATGAACTTGTAAATACCTAAGTAATTTATTGTTAACTGAACTTGCAAATTACGCTGACATTCTTCATTCAATGACCTCATTAATCCATCAATCGTTCTCATATGTCGTTCCAGGCTTGTTCGCTCACGTTGTACTCTGAAATGAGAGTCCTTCTGTTGACTCCCTCTTGCTCCCGCTTACAGCAAAGCAAGATCTTGTCCATGGGAGCACCTGAGAGCTCAGCCTCAACTTCACTCATTCTGCGCGACTCTGGTAATAATGGTACCTGATAATCTAGATCACGCATCGGGGTGTTCAGCTGAAAGTCATCCCCCAGGTCAACACCATCATAAAAGTCCCCTTCTTCCAACTTGAGCACCTTTTTGGCAACACATGCTGCGATATGCGCATCCCAGATGCCTTCCCTGTGAGGACTCGTTCTGAGGAGTTTGATTGCTTCAGCTCGGATGCGATGAACGCGACACTTGACTGCTGTGAAGTAAAGTGGCGGTATCCAGCCCATGTCGATGATGGACCTGGGCATGCAAGTCGTCATGATGTACAGCGGCATCTCATCCTCCAGGTCATAATGAAGCGACAGCTCCCATAACTTTGTAAGTTCTTTGATGAGTAGGATGAACTTGTCGGTACAGGTGTCGTATATGGTCTCGTTGTTGTATATGCAAGTCTCGGCCATCACATTCGTCATGGCGTAGTGTATCCTCAGAATCTGGTATGCCTTTTGCAAGTATATGTTTGAGCCACCAGGTCGCGCTTTCACGAAATCTTGAAACATGCCATGCCATTGTGCGAGCCTGGTCTTGACGAGTTGCTGGGCTGTATGCTCGGTTGCTGCTATTGTTTGTTGACGAGCTCGGTGAGTAAGATGGAATATCTGGTTGTAAACAAGCTCTAAACCTTTCCAAGCATCATTGAGGTTAGTGAAAGATTCGAGAAAGCTCTTCTCGGGGCTGTGAGCTGGCTGTAAAATAATACATGAATGGTGGTACAACAGTCTGAAGAGCTCAACCTGAATATGGAGCCTAGACAGGGCCTCCACTATCCAAGCATCGGTCGACTCGTGACAGGGTTTCAGTGCCAAGATGCCCGAGTTAGCCTCGGGGAGGCCCTGAATCTGCCAAAGAATGTCAAGCCCATTCTTCAGGTGAAGCTGCGCCGTAGCAAAGTGGCCCCGGAAGAACTCCAAGCAGACAAAGACAACACAAGTGATGAGTGCCACACGACACGATTCCTTGTCTTTTGCATTGAAGTGTGGCTGCAGATGTGCAATGGCCTTGACGTACTGTTGCAGTGTAAACTGCTCCTGTTGGCTCATCTGAGAGGTGGGCGAGTTTCTATGTATGTCCAATGTCACAACGCCCTTCTTGTGCGCCGAGCTGAGCGCGAGCAGGGCATGGAGCACAGCGGGTTCTCTAGAGCCAGCCTGGAAGACGAGGGTGTTCCAGAAGCCAGAAGAGAAAGTGGCAGAGATCTTTGTAGAAGTGCGGCACTTGAACCAGTCAAAGTAGAGCTTCTCGCTTGCGTTTAGAGAGAGGACGAGGGTTGTCTCTAGGGGGGCGCCAAGGGTGAACTTGGGCCGGGACTGGGACTGGGAATATTGGGTGAGAGCGTGTGATCCTCCGCCCCAGATTCCGTATCCGTCGCATGTTCGACCTGTTGATAGGCATCTCTGACAGGCTGGACGGCCTTCGTCACATTTGACTTTTCTCAATCTAAGTCATTAACCTTTGTTCTCTTGTCTCTCCTCTCCTCTCTCTCTCTTTTTAGTCAAGTACTCACTTGCATGTTTTACAACCCGATTTGACCTTGGGTTTCCCCTTTCGAGCCATTCTATTAGACAGTCTAACAAGGAAGAAAGGAAGAAACAGGGCTGATTTGTCTGCTCGGAAACCTTTGGATCTGCTTGGTTATCAATTTAAGCGGAGATGGCATTTTGGCGTCGTTGAACGTGCCCCTGGAGCTTATAAGTCGGGAATATTCTTGCTAGGCCCGCGGGTTGGGGGCGCTACAGGAGGGTCTCCGTACTGAGCGTGCCCTGCCACCCCGCGGACTACTCCGCTGACTAGATCGCCATCCATAGCTGCACTTCCTATTGGCTTGCTCGGAAACTGCCAGGTCTGATTGGTTCAGACACCAAGTGTCAGAACATTGGGTGTAAGAGTGCCAAGATTGTACTTATACATAAGTTTGTCCGCTTCGGAAACATGTATGTCAAGAAAGCATGCGCTGAGAGCCTAAGGCTCTTGGATGTTGAGTCTATCGATCTCTGTAAGTATAGAATTTCAGCAGAAACTCTGAGTATGATTCTTCATAGACTGACTACCTACACACACCCAACCCCCCGAGGCGCCCATCGAGGAAACTATACGTGCCCTGAATAAGACATAAAAGTAAGAAACTCTAGAAAGGCAAGAAATTCCGACGGAAAGCTTCTTAGGAAAGGCAGTGTCAAGCATATGACTATCAGCTCTTCGATCAGTCAGTGACTCGCCGTCGAGATCGCTCCAGCTGCCGCGATTCAGATCGACTACTCTGCATTCGGGCACTGATATGAGGGATAATACGGGACTCACTTCCTTGACAAATGCCGGAAACTTGGTGTAGCTATCGTGACAGCAATGTCCTTCGGTCGATATCTTCTAACTACCAACTTCATCAAGGGAACGGCGTCTGGGCAGAAAGATAGTGGTGACATTATTCTGGTTCCAGTAACACAGAGGACTCAGTATTTCGACGAGAAATGGGCTTCTCTTGATAGTTCTTAGTGACGGAGAATAAGCTGAGATCAGGAGCTTTGTGGAGGAAGTTGACATTGCCGGTATGTCACTGCCTCCTGCTCTTATGGTTGGCTAAGTACTCAGAGATATAAAGGAGGAGTCTGAATGAGTTACCAACTTTAGTACCCATTCGTATCAAAGAAGAATAACTCACAAGGCTATATATATCAAACACCAAAAGGCCCAATATATTGGCTCAGCCTGCTCTTCACTCCGACGATCCTCTTCTCGTCAATAACATCATGCGCCTTCAGAATATCCAAAATCCCATATACGAAATCCTTACTATCATTACGCATCTCACCCTGTGCCAGGCTCCAGAACGGCGAGATGCAAGTCATGTTGACAAGACTCTCAAACCACTCTGAGTTGACTGTACAAAGCTTCCCCCAGGCGATATAGGACGGAAGCATCCGTGGGCTATTTGAATGTCTGTATATCCTGCAAAAGTTACCACGGTGAGCTCGAACAACTTCGAAGTTTTGCCAGAGATGAGTAACTGTATCGTAAGCGGAGAGTGTCCATTGAAAGTCTCTGTCTAGATCGGGGATCGAGATTGTGATGAATACTTGGATGGTACGCGGCGAGCAACAGGCTGGACGGCTACTGTAGAGACGATATTCGTGAGGCATGGCGACTAGTAGATGGGTGTGTGTAGAGGAAAACGAGTATGGATATGCTTAAGGGGCTCCTGGTATGAGGAACTTGCTCCGTCTTATAGGATGAGGTCCCCTGTGACCAAAGGACAAATAGATACCAAGGCTTCTTTGATTAGAAGACTTTCGTTATAGTGGTTCACGATTCAATGTAGCGTCGCTGGATTGCCCATCAGTTCTTATTCGAAATCGATGGCCGATATAATCTGATTAAGAGGATGCATTGCGGTTAGATAAAATCTGAATCAGGCTTCCTTTTAGTCTGTTTGTCACAAGTTGGATGATTTTACAACATCCCTGGTAAGTGAATTGGTGAAACTCTCAAGCCCTTTACAAACAGCAACGCCCTTCCAGGCTCAGTAATACCTACCTGCATCAACCAGGCTATTCAACATCCCAATAATATACTCAAAGTCTCGAGGACTTAAACCTGGACCAAGATTGGCAATTCTGGGTTAATAGAAGATTTTTGGAGGCTTAAATAAAATCGATTCTTGCGAGCAGAACTTCTTCCCTTATCAAGTAGCCCAATACACCCATAGATGGCACCCGGGTCCCCTCTCTCATACATGCATACAAATTTATGCATGTCAGCGAAACTAGAAAGCCGAGTGGCCTTCCTAAAAGGTCCATCTCTGATAGTCGAAAGTAATCGTAGTACATAAAGTACTAACCCACACATAACAGATGTAGATCAAACGCCAGAATCGTCCTGGAACACCCAATAGGGTTCCAGTGATTCTTCCGATCGCTATACCAATCCTTCCACTTTTCACAGCCATTACTGACCTGCTCCAACTTCTCCGGAGTCATCATCTTCCTCAGATCCTCTTCACGCTCCATGATCTGCAGCGCCAAACCACTTGAAGCGTGCCAAACAATATGGCAGTGGAACAGCCAAGAGCCAGGGTTATCAGCCTTGAAGGCAACTATAAGGTAACCTCCGGCTGGGATCAGAGCAACGTCACGTCGGGGTGGATTGTCGAATTTGAGAGTGACGGGATTGTTTGGGTCATTTATCTGCGAAGAGTTTGTGCCTCGGGCGAGCAGGGCAAAGTTATAACCATGAAGATGTAGCTATTGAATGTCAGTACAATTACAGTTCTATCAACATGTGGATTGAACTCACCGGATGCGCAAGGGACCTGAAGGTCTTGGTGCCAATCCGATCAAGTGATGGAGTCGTGATTATGACATAAACCCAACCGTTCCTGTTCTCTGCTGGAACAATCACGTAATCGTCAGGCCATTCTTTACTTTCCTCTAGAAGCGTGATAGTTGGTTTCGAGAAGTCGAGCCAAAGAGGCCGCTCGCCGAAAGCCCACCAGCTGAACTTGTCTCCAGCGTGCGGCCTATCCTTTACTTTCTCTATACCAAGCTCAAGGTCCTTACTCCTATCTCCTACATCATGTTAGCAAAGGGTTTCCATGTGATTTACACCGGCGCTGACTGACTCTCGTGAAGTTCAACAGGAGGGATTGGCCATGCCAGGACAGGCTCTAGTTTCTCATACTTTTCATCGGCGCAGTCTTTGGTCCAATTGTCTCTCCAGGTCGGAGGTACCCCTGTGCTCACAGGCTCATATCTGAGAATACCTTGCCGCTCGTCAGGCTCGTTACCATCTTCAAAGCCTTTGCAGCCATCTGCGGCAACAGTACGAACCCAGTAGTTTCCGTTATTTGACACAGGGAACTTGGTTTCGTTCCTAGGCTTGGCATGAAGGACGACGTGATATCTTTGGCCTTGAGATTGTTAGTCTTACATGCTACAATGATATTGTATGACTTACCAATTCCGACGGGGATTTGGTCTACTGTGTAGGGTTGAATGGGGACAAAGTCAGAGCTCATGACCTCAAGATAATGATTATCGATACCGAATAGAAATGTAGTATCGACCGATGTGTTGATGATACGTAGAAGGTGTTTCTTGCCCTGGAGGGAGTAAGCATCACATAGCAATCCTTCACTCCAGTCTTACCTTTGTTACGGTTATGTTGTAGCGTTCTCGTGGAAAACTACAGCAAAGTTTCCTAAAAGTGCCTTGTTAGCATTGAACGAGATATGTAAGCCGATATGACTCACCAATTCCATTCATCAATATGCTGTTCATCTCAGGGCGAGTAGGGACACCCGTTAGTTCTGGCTCTCACTCCTGGAAAGCACTTCGATGGTTCCAGTCCGTTATGAGAATAGGATCCTTAGCTTCATCATAGTGAGCTGACGACGGTCCAAGGATAGTTATGGGTCCTGCGAGGTCGTCGGCGTATTGTAGAGAGTAGTGGTGACTATGATACCAAGAAGAACCATACTGAAGAGCGCGGCACTCATATGTAAAGGTATCATCTGGAGCAATAGGGCATTGAGTGACGCCGTTGACTCCGTCCATCCCCATGGCTCCGTTCTGCCTGAGAACATGCCAATGAACTGTGGTGCCGTTATATCGCAGTTTATTTGTGATGTGGACTCTGATAAGATCACCCCAACAGGCTCTGATCCATGGACCGGGGTAGGTTTGATTGAAGACCTTTCCATAAGGACTGTCGATGCCGTCGCCATTGATGGCCTTGTTATCGACTACAAGCCAATACTGTAGATATAAATCAGTAAAAAAGTAGGACGAATTGATGAAAGTGTACCTCTCGAAGCACTCCAGGTGGATACATAGTCTCATAGTCAGTATGAATACTGAAATTGTGTCCATCGGAGCTCTTCAGCCAGCAGTGACGGTTCTCTAGGGTAAAACATGGCTTCCAGTCATTTCCAGGCTCAGGATACTTGCAAATGAAGTCTTCATCCGGTGAATCGGGGCCATTGGGTGCAGGGAACTTTGGATAATTCTGCGAGATCTGACCATTTTCGAAAGATAGCACGGACTGTTCAGAATCGCCGTCGATATTCTCGTGAAATGGAAGTGAGAAGAATGTGACGGTGTATACGACGGACGTCTTGCACGCGTTGTAGAACCCCATGTCGGGCAAAGGTCGACTAATGAATGCTTCAGTGAAGCTTGGGAATATGAAATTTGCAACCTACTCTGAACTCTGGAGCTCAAGCAAGATGGCAGACAAGAGAGAACAAAGAATTCCCAGGAGAGGAGCTCCCTCTATATCAACTTTCAGAATTGAGTTTCTTATTTCTCGCAGTCGATTTCCTCCGGGCTTCGAGTATATGATAAGCCATGTCACAACTTACACAATACAGAATCATCCGTTAGTAGTCTCACCACATCTCTTTTACTCACTCTGATCGAATCCCATGGACATATTTCAGCCATAACCTGAACCTGTTCTGTCTCACCTGTTGTAAGTTGTCCAGATCTGGTCATCAGCCGGACTCTAGCTTGAGCCACCACTGCTTCCTCCTCATTGACTGGAATGTCATACGAGAACGTTACCATAGAGAAACAGAAGATATCCCCGCTTCTGCAGAAACATGTTCAATGCCAGACTAGATTGAGTTTGTCGTCCCGTTCCGTTCCGTATTAGTTAGTGAGCTATCGTTGAGGTGATGCATTCCTTCGTCTGTGAGCCAGCCTCAATCGACATATTCTTGAGAAGGTATGTGTAAGTGAGACTAAATAGGATCTAAACTCCGATACGCTTTCTTTTTGTTCAAAGTTTTGGTGGTCAGCCGGTCTCCGTTTGTTTCAGTCGTGGAAGGAGCAAACAGTCTGATAACGTACCATCCTCGGGATGATTTGTCGAAGAAAGATTTTCAAGTCGCCTGATTCTCGTGCCCTGTAAAGTTGTCACGGTATGCAAGGCCAACATATTGAGATACGAACTACAAATGTTTGATTTTAGCAGTTGGAACAGACACTTTTTCCATATGGAAGATCAACTCCTTCTGGCTGTGTCACTCTTCCATGCCGACCTTTTGCCTGAAATCACACCCAGTATACGAGATAATGACCAATACTCACTCATGAAGTGACGAAATTCTCAACATTGACGGTGTTTGAGAGGTCAAGAAATGCACAATTGAACATAATATCGTAAGGAGTAGTGCAAACGCGGAAACCTCAGCAATTCGCCCACACTGGTGCCACTATCCAATGGAATGCTTTCATGTAATAATCTTATAGGTTGTGATGGATGTAGATATGATACAGTCTACAGATGAGATTATGTGATTTATCACGTGCTGATATGGGCAAATTGGAGTTGATGACCAGCTTTGGTCTATACTGCTGTAGTCAGCATGCTCACATCCATAATTGCATGGTGGTCGTAAAGATTCGTCACGTCATGAATTCGAATTGATAGAGCTATCTTTGAGCCTCCCTTCCTTTCATATCATTCGTAGGCGCACATTTTCCGTGCCATCCTATTCAACTGCACACCCAACTCCGTTCATCTCGTTCTGTCCCAGAGACTACCTATACATTCTTATTGAAACAACAACCACCGGACCGACCTCAACACCCCGCTAACCATTTCTCAAAACTTTTGTAACACGGGCCCCAAACGTTGGGGCGTATTTGAAATTGAAGTCCTTAGATCTTGGACTTGGCGGCGGTCCAAGAGGCAATGGCGTCCATCAGAGGGGGAGACAGAGCATCGTATGACTCGAGGCCAAGATCCTTGAACTGCTGTCGAACCTCGTTGGCCTTGTCAGCAGGGAAGCCCTGCTCGATGATGGAAGAGACAAAGGCGGCGAACTGAGGCTCTTGCCAGCCCTTCTCATCGGAGAGCTCGACGTGGACAAAGTCGAGACCCTTGAAGGGGTGATCGTTCTCAATGCGACCGAACAGGTGGACGCCGCAGTCACGGCAGGCGTTTCGTTGGATAGCAGCGCTCTTGTCAACGATAGTGAGCTTGTCACCGTTGGCAGTGACCTGGAGCTGATCGCGGGGGATGACAGCGACGAGGGAGAAGAGAGCACCCTCGGGCTTCCAGCACTTGGAGCATCCGCAGGCGTGGTTGTGAGCCACCTGGCCGCTGAGGGTGACCTCGACAGGGTTGGAGGAGCACTTGCAGCGGAGCTTGCCACCAGAGAAGTTGGGAGAGCCCTTGGTGATGCCGTTCTTGAGGCTGGGGTGGAGGTTGTGAGACATCTTGGAGGTGGTTGCTGAACGGTAGATGGAAGTGATTACTGCTGCAGCTGATACTAGGGCGGCGGCGACGGCGATGGGAGTTTTATTCTTGGAGATGATGTTTCGATTAGAGGATGAAGCCATTGCGAAGGAGAAAAAAGAAGAGCTGGGAGGAAAGGGATGGACAAAGACTTTATATACAACAAGATTTACGAGTTGAGTTATGTACTCTGATCCCCTGCAAAACGACATGTATCAAACGGTAATTTTGACTGTATGCAGCCATAATCGGCGTGAGCGTAAGCGTCTGAGACCGAGATGCCGAGTTATCACCATTGTGCTTCACTGTGTGTCTTAACTGTCGCGATGGCGTTTTGCGGGGAATGGATGGGCTAAATGGGTTCAGGCCCCTTCAGGGACAATGAACAACCGGGGCCTGGTCCAGGGTCCGGCCGACGGTCATCGGAAGCCGATTCCGTGGCCGTGCCCACTGATAACTCACAGATAAAGATAGATAATAATGCCTGAATATGGAAAGACAAGTGAGAGCTGAAGGGCATATAATTGCTTCTAGAGCAGAGGCTTCTAGAAATGTCTGATACTGTGTAGCCCAACATCGGCTCAACGTCCGCAATGCAACTTATATCGAGGGGGTAGTCTAAGCAAAAACACAAAATGATAGGGTGGCTTTGGTCTAGACGATCGACGACCCCTCATCAAACGTCGTACTCCCAAATCTGGGCGTTGTTACCCCATCTTCTGCTTCCTCTTACTCATCATCTGATCGGGATAAATATATGCGGTCCCGGTAAATACTGATGATCCCCCCGGGTCCCATCCCGAAGGCGACTGTCTCGTCTAAGCTGATTGTCCAGTTAGCATAGCAGGGCAATTGATACCTGGAGATAAGATGCCTTGAGCCCCCCCCCTGAATTCTAAAGACGTTTCGAGAATTGCGTGATGGGGGGGGGCTTTTGAATTTCGGGATCTTGGAGACCCCGTTGTCGGAAAAGTAGTGGGATGTAGAGTTCCGAGATGCGCCGTGGCGTGGCGACCGCGGTTAAGCTACCAAGAGGAGGGGAAAGGTCAATGCTGAAGAAGGAGATATACTTCGTTATATACCGTATTCGCAATATTTCATAGGATGGCATCGTGTCGTTATGGCGGTGATGCTAGATGCCGATGTTAGCAGCCGATGCTGATATCTCAGTCAGACAAGATGACAAGATGACAAGGGATGGTCATATCGGAAACATGGAGAGTCCAAAAAATGCGTGATCATCTGTAGGGCGTGATTCCAAACCACGACAACCTATCAAATGGCTACCCTCAAAAGCTACCCCGACCATCTCCTCATCACCAAACCTTCGCCTGTTCACAGCGAAACAAAAGCCACGACGAATCCTTGCTAGAACTGAACTTTGGACCATGTCGTGTCCAGCGCGTAAATATCCCCTCCGCAAACCCCAAGGTCACAAGCTCCCGATCCCACGATGGCACCTCGCTCTCCCAGATGATGTCACCCATGTCTGCACCGCGTACATCGGGGTTCAGATACAATCTGCTGCTCAAGACGCTGATGTCGCTCGAAACAAAGCTACTAAGACAATCCAAGCATGGGTGAACGGCGATACTGGGCCAGAGGCATATGAGACATTCGCGGTGATTGATGGATGTGATGTCCAAGAATCCACAATATGGGTGTGTTATTGGTCAGACAAGACCAAATATGAGAAAGGCCTCAATGTACTCTCAGTGAATTCCATCCACGCCCAACTATCAGAAACAGGCCGTGCTTCAGTGGGCATCTGGCGAGAGGCATTCATCACAGAGTTTTCCCGCCTCGAAACCAATTACTCAGGCCTCGACTATCTCCCTGGTCTCGCAAAACTCCCTGGCGCAAGTTTTCCAGAACATGAACTCTCGGCCTACTGGGGTGCAGCAAGAGACAGAATCCCCTCATCTGCCTTCGATCTCTTCCCTCCATCAAAGCCAAACCTGCCAGTCACAATTCCGCCGGGCGTCGGCCAATATCTCATCGGAACAAATGATGAGAACGTAGCTCATATCCGCTCAGGACAGTTTTGGGAGAACTGTGGTCAACAAGAAGCAGACTCCTACAACAAAAAGCTCGAACCAACTCTCCACTCTGGCCTGCAATATCTCTGGGATAATTCACCTGAAACGGGTGCTTTGGGACTACGATATCTCAGAAATCAAGACCCTTCACTTGAGGAACCTCGGCCGCGAAAAGAGTCTTGCGGCGCTGGCTTCTTCACGAACCTCGAAGCCCTTGAAATGTGGGCAAATAGTCACAGGTCTCATCTGGCTATATACCGCGGTGCATTAACTCACTACAAGACCTTTGGGGACGACAGGAAATTCCGAACGTGGCACGAAGTCTCTATCCTGAGAGCAGGAGATGCACGGTTTGAGTATCTGAATTGAGTGCCTGAAACGGGCGTGATTCGAGGCGTCACTCTCAAAGCAGAGAGCATCTAGCAGGAAGTGTGACAGTAGGGTTCACAAGCAAAATTACTCATATTTCTGGCTGGGGCATATTGTTATATGTAAATTCAACTCTGTATACCAGTACCGAAGAGTGGTGTAGTGGTACCTTCTCTAAAATCCGAACCTAAAATCCTAAAAATCTCACCCACTGCACCACTCTTCGTTTTTGCAGGTCG
>JABSTL010001307.1:0-24100 GCA_013759095.1 Fusarium sp. NRRL 29148 | reverse complement strand
TATATATATATATATAGGTGCGGGCAGCCCCAGATCCCAGTACACCATCCACCAGAACTTCCATGCTTTCCGCTCAAGGTCGACATCACCACCAATTAATATCTTTCTAATATTTTAAAAGGCTCTTTCCCTTACCCACCTCAAATAACAAGATTATCCATCATGAGTGTCCGTCGGAGTACCATCATTCCCAACAAGCCTACTCTGACAGAGAAGAACCTTCCTGACCAAGCAGGAAAGGTAAGTCAACCTACTTAATACCCAAGTATGTCTCGTCTAAATCGACTCTACAAGGTCTTTCTTATCACAGGCGCTTCTGGCGGATTGGGAAAGGAGCTTGCTTCAATCCTATACCAGAAAAATGGAAAGATCTACATGGCCGCCCGCTCTCGATCCAAGACCGATGAGGTTATGAGAGATATCAAGGCCGCTCATCCAAGCTCAACTGGCAGTATGATCTTCCTACCACTAGTTCTTGACGACCTTACTACGATCAAGGCTTCAGCCCAAGAATTCCTCGCACAGGAGAGCCGGCTTGATGTACTCTACAACAACGCTGGTGTCATGGTCCCTCCCCAGGGGTCTAAGACAGTACAAGGCTACGAGTTGCAGATCGGCGTGAACAACCTAGCGCCGTTCTTGTTCACCCACTTCCTCCACCCTATCCTTGCTGCTACTGCTCAGATTGCTCCCAAGAACTCTGTTCGTGTCATTTGGGTATCCTCTAGTGCTGCCGACGGCGCCCCGACTCCCGCTATCGACTTCACGAACATGGACTACCATAAAGAAGAAGGGATCTGGTCGAAGTACTCAAGAAGTAAGGCAGGGAACGTCTTGCACGCTGTTGAGTATGCTCGAAGGACTGCCGGAGAAGGCATCATCAGCATTGTTCGTCATTCTATATCTACTTACTAGATCCCAGAAACTAATTCCTGACATAGGCGCTGAACCCTGGCAACTTTGTGACCAACCTACAGCAGAACATGCCGAGGATGCAGCTTGCTATCTTTGTAAGTCATCACCTTGTAGATGTCGAGACTCAAGACTGACGATAGCTGCGTAGAAACTCATTGCTCACGCACCCAAGAACGGAGCCTATACTCAACTGTTTGCAAGCCATTCGCCTACCATCACAGAGAAGGAAAATGGCTGTTGGGGTAAGTGTCTTGTCAGTAAAGATGACAACCAATATACTAGGCAAGAATTAGGGAATTAGATAACTAACTCTATCCCTTGGACAGTGTCTCCTTTTGGAAAGGTTGAGCCATGCCGCAAAGATCTTCTTGATCTTGATCTTGGCAGTAAGTACTGGAAGTGGACGGAGGAACAGGTGAACAGGTATAAATAAAAGGCGCAGCTATTGATGGATATCTCCGGACTGATGGGTTGAGTTAGCCCCACTGATGCGATTCTGCACTCATCTCCGCTCGTCTAAAGGCTAATAGCAGTAAAGCATAGAGTTTATGCAGTATATATAGATATCAAAACGTGCGGCTGACATCTGCATCTTCAAGAAGTAATTCAATAAGCAACACACAACAAAAACTAAAACATGGCAAACTGAAGCGAGCAAACGTCAAAGTAAGCCAATCTTTAGCTCAAAGATTACCGCAAACATCAGCACCCGCCGCATCATAACCATAAGTCTTTTGCCAATCCTTCAAGAAATACCTATAACATAGTTAGAGCTGACCTCTTTCTTTCCAAATTAGAGAAATATACCAGCCGCTAAGTGGCGAAGATGGGTTTCCGCAGTTCCCAGAGAGCGAGGCAAACGCTGCCTTAGCCTCGTGGTCAGCGCAGGTATTCTTACCCGCATCCGCGTAGTTGCAGATATACGCCTTGGCTGTGCCATGGACAAAGATCATGAGCTTCGAGGGCATAGTGGTGCTGGACTGGCAGTAGTTATACAACTGAACCTGACCTGCCGATAGGTCGCTGTAGTCCAGTCCTGCGCCAGTGCACTATCTCATACGTCAAGCCTTGAGTTGGTAATTGTCGGCTGGAGAAATGACTTACCCCGATCTCTCCGTTCGGAAGAGGAACACGGCGATGCTTGGACTTTGTAGAAAGCTCAAAGTCAGAGACATATTCGATCTGCTCATTGCCGTTATCGTCTTTGTTGACGGAGTAGATGCCGTTTCTAAGACCCTCGGGGATAACAAATCCTCGGATGAGGGAGATGGAGGCAACGAGAGAAAGGATGCTCTTATACTGCATGTTGAAAATTGAAAAGGTTCAAGTTCAAAGATGGATATAGAAGCGATATCGTGAGTTTGTATGCTTTGTCAAGTGATTTGGAAGTGGTGCTCTGTAACTTGGACAAAACTTGGATCAACGGTTGTGCCGACGCCTTTTATACAATATCCAGAGGGTCCAATACTGACGTTGCCAGTTTATGGCTGAAATACTTTGCAGTAGGTAATAGATTCCAAGCTTGCAAAAGTTCCATTACTGCCAAGACGGCACACTCTTGGGGCTGACTTACATCATAGCTCGGCATTTGGAAAGCCGACCTATTGGACTGTAGGATCGGCATTGTTATAACATCACTGCCTAACCTGGGTATAGTTTATATTTACCCCAGAATCCTACGAACTCTAAATTGGCGATCTTTCACTGTATTCAGGCACCTTACAACAGGCAACAGAATAAAACTATTTAACTCAAGATACAATTAAGCCTAGTTACTCAACCCTATGTTAACTATGTATTCTCATGAGGCATAAAATCAAGGAAACGTCATAATCTGCATATTCATTATTAACCCTAAGACGATCATGTTTCTCCTTGCGGGATAAAATAAGGTAGAATACCGAAGCGTAGTAAACCATCAGGGTGTAGGTGAACAATGTCAGAGTCATTGAACTTTTGAATCCTACACTCATGATGTTTTCTGATGTGGCTTTTGTCTAATAGGCGAGGAGTAGAGTGAGAGCTCAAAAGCATTAAATCCTAAGCGGTCATGCAGTCTGATTGATACTTGAAGTTTATGAGAACATCGTGTTCTCATTCATCACCTGGGTTCGCAGCCTAACGCTTGACCATACAGTTAAAGTGTATGACGTTTCAACGAGACATATCAAGCTAACATACTGGAAAATCCGGATTAATTTCAGCGATGATGTAGTCTAACGTAGTTTAGCAGGTAGGTAAATAAGCAGCTAAGTAAAAGATCAAAGCGTAGGCCAGTTGACATGGAACTTGTTGAAACTCACGATGATCTTAGGTTCTAATGTATTATATGGATTGGTAGATTGGTTAGTTATAATATGTGCATGTCGACCAGTTCGGGAATTGTAGTCGATT
Organism: Fusarium sp. NRRL 29148; assembly: GCA_013759095.1. Classification (NCBI taxonomy): domain Eukaryota; kingdom Fungi; phylum Ascomycota; class Sordariomycetes; order Hypocreales; family Nectriaceae; genus Fusarium; species Fusarium sp. NRRL 29148. The sequence goes on along the minus strand of JABSTL010001307.1, from coordinate 20,791 downwards.
TCGGTCCCGAACAGGTTCTTGAATAAATTCATGGTTGGTTATACATTGTATGTATGTCGATCAGTTCGGGTATATCATTTAGTTCGGTCCCGAACGACTCATACAGGACTTTTGGTAAATATGTATTTCTTAGCTGCTTATTGAAAGGAATATTACTTGGTGAATCTTTATAAAACCTCAATGCCATTCATCTCAAGTCTTTTCAGATACTTACTTATCGTTTCAACAGACGTTTTACCTACAACTACTAGCCTTACTCAACTCTTCACAACCAATTTTATTCAACATGCTCATCATGGGATACCTCAATGTTGCTTTCTTTGCCATTCTCATGTCGACCTTTGTACATGCTAGCCCTATGGAATCGATTGAGAGACGTTCTTTCATTGACCCAATCAAGCATGGCAACTATGGAAGATCTCTGGGCAAGATATATAGATACCATGAGGTTTCAGACGGCTTGTTTGCTGGCGTTATACCTGAAGATTGGGACGACAATGGTAGGTCAAAGGCCCTTAGTATCTTCCCCTACTAACCCTAACTAGTTCATATCAAGGGTGCCTGGTTGACTGAACGTTCAAAAAACAACAAGTCTCCTCCTTCTCTTGACTTGGATCTCTTCAACCGAGATATCTCTTCTGCCTGCGAGACTGCATTAGAGTGCGCCAAGGCTACCACACAGACTCTCGGATCAACTCTGTATCAGCTCAGCGAGCCATTCATCGAGAAGCTTAAAGAAAAAGGTCCCCAGGTAATGGACACATTGAACCAGCCATTCTGGGCAAACCTTGGCGGCGTAGGTGGACAGAATTTTGTCGTCACGGGCATCTTCAAGCTTATCGAGAAGCTGACGGATAAGCCACCGCCCGTGGAACAGTGTTCGTTGGATTACTCTCAAGTAGATCTGATGAAGCAGATGGTTGCGATGGCCTGCTCGTCGAATCCGGAGAGGAAAGCATTTTCGCAGTCGATTACGTTGCCTGATGGGTCGGTTTATGAGCTGAACATGGCTGCTGCGCCTGGACAGACCTTGTCTGACTCTGATGTTTGTGACGCCCCAAACACGGGTAGCTAGGCCTTGACTCTGGCTGTACGGAGCTTTTAAAGGCTGTGCCCATCTGATTTCAACTTCTTCTTGACCCTGATCTTGGCAAGAGATACTGGAGTGTACAGAGGAACAGGTGGACAGGTATAAGGATAAGGCACGTTGACTTTGGGACCAAGTTGCAAGAGAAACTGTAGTTTCAGTGTTCGGCGGCCGCATTGAATAACTACCTTACGTTTAACTTAGGCTCAACAACGTCCTGACTACTTTTGACGGCTCTCTAGTATTGAAGTGGCCAGCTCCCGTAGACTCAATGTAGCGAACGGAAACCAAGAACTAGAATCAATGCTTGACTCCAACTTGGATAGGTACGCTTCATCCACATGTACACGCTGCACCGTTTCAACCAAGCCATCTTCCTTTGAACCCAGTATCAAGAGCGCAGCAACGCAAGACCATTTGAAGATATCGTCCGCTTCTCGGATTGACGAAGGCGCACAGTACTCCTGGATCTTCCCAATAATGTTTCTTTTCTCCGAATCATCATCCGCCCTAACCAATAAGATGGCAAGCGAGAGAACAATTGTCCCGCGGACATTATCACTTGTTTCCCGACCCAGTAAATTGAGGAGAGCTATGACCGATGCATCCGAGTGGCGTGGGAAAAATGCCAAGGCATGAGCCGCATTTGCTCGTAAGCTGGCTGAGTCCTCATTCAAGCAACGGATGATCGAAGGCAATTCCCGCTCAACGGCCTCGTAGGCTTTGAGCTCGTACATTGCATAATCGCGGTTTGGAGGCTCCATACCCGCAATACGCTGTTCCCATTCTTGGACATCAATCCCATTAGGAACCGCCCAGTCTGGATGACCAATTGCAAGACTGACAATCAGGAATAATATGATCTCGCGGTCCTTGGTTGCTGGGCTATCAAGCAAAGCATATAGAAAGGGAATTACTGCAGCGGAAGCACTGTAGCGGGTGCCTTGGTGATAGATGTTAGACCAACACGAATCAAGCGCTGTCTTGTAGACGTCGGGATTTGTAGACTGAAGCTCCCTAAGAATATGCGGTACATCATCAGCTGGTCCGTATGCGTGATTGAGTTTAGACCAGTCAATGGAATCAAGTCCAGCCAGAGGATCGGTATCTTCGGGCGACATAGTGGTAGTAGGCGATGTGCTGTGTTGAGAAAGAATTTGTGGGGAGGTTCAGATTTGCGTATGACATTATGTTGGGGGAGGCCGGTAATTATAGATAGTATGGAAACTCGATAATTTGATAGCGTTAGATGGCTGGGATCGGCACAGCTGGCTATGCGGAATGGCACCGCATCTGTAGTGCGGAACCAAGTCCTAATTTAGCAAGGTTAGAAACTCAAAGTCCTAGGTTTAGGCTGCGATAACCTGAATATGCTCCAACTTCATCTAACACTGTCTTGGCCATGTCTCTAGGCTTGGGATTACGTTTGATAGTTTTAGATATTAAAGAAAGAGCCCCAGTGCATGTGGTGGCTGGCTCTGATACTTCCCATCCAGTGTCAACTGTGATTAATGGAAGTCGTCTGGCAAAATATTGATAGAGAACTACCTGAATCTGTATAGGAGGAAAATCACCCAATTGTATAACATTAACCCTAGCTATGGTACTCTTTAGATATCCTGGATCCGCTGTATAAGTCTGTTGAACTTTGCATCGTCATCAATTTCCTCGCTGCCTTTTGTTACTTTACCTGCCTCCTCACAAGTCGAAAGTTGGACAGGATCATGTTGCCCATCAAGCTTGGTCTCCCAACCTTTGGCAACAGTATCCAGAGCAACCTGAATCCTACGTGCCCAGATATGATGCCAAAATTCTAAAATCCGCTGGTAGTAGAGTTCGTCTATGCCAAGGGCGGCTGGATCGTTGAATGCTGAATAATCGATATCAAGAGTGTCACTCTTGCTTGAAATAGTCGTTTGGCGGCCGGTTAGCACAAATTCCTGAAACATGAAGACCACTTCCTCCAACTGATTCCTCGCCTCTCCATTTACATTGAGGGTCTCGAACTCCATCTCGTCTGGTTCCATTTCTGTCACTGGATCCAGCAAATACATCCAATCAGGATCATTCGGGAAACGACTATATGCAGGCCTATCCAAACAGGTATGTCTGAAATCTAGCGCAGCAAATGTTGCTTGACGCACCATGATAACTTGGTGACTCAGGCTCAGGCATCTGCCATATATTTCCACATAAGAACCGAAATTTGTGGCATATTCGTGAGTTGTTAGCTCTTCAATCTGTTGGTGGGGATGTGCCAGCCACTTCATTCTCAAGCTAAAGGGGGTGCAGCCAGTGGGTGAGCACAGACAGCAGCATTCGTCGACCAAAACAGATTCGAACAGGTGATGTTCTGCCCTATCACTTATGTTGTCCTGGACCGCACATTTGTAGTCTTGAATGCCGAGAATGTCGGCAAGAACAAAAGCAGAAAGCATCGGGCTAGTGAATCTGTAATGCCATCTCCATAACGGGGCCTGGTGTTCAAATAACCATATTGCATACTTGAGTGAAATGTAACCTTCCAATATGAAATTCTGGTCATAGACTGTTCTGTCCGGTGAAGAGGTAGAATCTTGATCAGTAGAGATGACCTTGAAGCCGGTGTCAAGGAAGAGATCTGCATCTTCGGGGGCCGTTAGGTCGAAGAATATTGAGCTATAATAGTACGTAACATCTGGTCCCGGCTGTCGAGGCAGATCCTCATCTACGAAAGTCGACAAGGGTCCCAGACCAAGGATTCCTTTTCGTCGAAGTAACATATCCATCCCGATGGCGTCAAAGTCAGGTACTTCGTCCGGAGATGTAAAGCTTCTCAACTCTGTGATTGAAAGTTTGTTTAGGGCCAAGTCCCGCAGCTGTCGACGACGAATCCGCAACTCCTTTGCCAGAAGACTTTTACAGTGGGAGGAAGCTTCGAATAAGTTTTCATGAAAGCGAGACTGGAAATCGCGGTGAGGTATAATGGGACATCCAGATGCTAAAATAATCCGAAGCGGTAAGGTGCAAGGGCAACATGAATCATCCAAAGGCTTTCCTGGGTTACAAATCTCACGACTGGCTTGTATTGCAAGGTTAAGAACAGTCGCCCCCCGACAGTCCTGTTGAATCCAAACTTCGGGATTCACTCTCTTGGTCAGTGCTTTCAAGATTTCGGGCCTGTATATGGCTATATGTAAGGGCGTCTCCCTGTAGATACTTGACTCTTCGAGAATATGCAGATGTAGGGAGATGAGTCGCTCCACTTCTGGTAGATTGTTTCGAATGACTGCTAAGCTTAAGGGACCATATTGAACTGATACACGCTGTAAGCGTTCTAGGACCATAGAAGGGGTCGGCAGATCACGGCTGAATAAGATAGTGGAACTTACTCTCTGCCACTTTCGGGTTGTGCTCGTGATACTTGAGGATTTCAAGCCTAGAAGATAAAAAGGGAAAATGCACGAGGAGGGAATCTTCCATGTCGTTCCCAGCGATGAGCGGGCCATAGATTGAGGCAGGAGCAAATCTTCCATTGATTAACGTATGCAATGCTAAGCTAAAAACTGTTTAGTGAGGTGTAAATGTATCTTTAGGGCACGTACTTTTCGTAGCTGCCGCGAGCCGTGACAGATGTACCTGCAGCAACAAGAAGATTGACCAGGCCTTCACAAGTCAAACGCACGAATGGGGAACTTGCTTCTTCCGGAATTATACACGAGAGCCATACCTAAGGAAGTCAGTCAAATAGTCTTGTCCTTTGACTTCATACGATCTTACCGACTGTGCTAGGCCATGAAGTAGGGTATCGCCGTATTCGGTTACATCATTGGGACTTGCTCTTCCTGAGCAAAACAATTCTTGAAGCTTTCGCTGCGCCGCGCTCAGAAGTATTTGAGATTGTGTCTCATTAAGCTCCCTAAACATGGCTGCACGATAAACAAGTTTCATGACTAAGAATGCCGGCGCGACGCTCTCATCAACCACTGGAAAGTAGGTAAAGGAGGGACGGATACTGGATTCCCCGGCCCGAACGCGAGTAGAGAATGATATTTCAATCCCTTTTTTCAGCAAAGAAGCCAGGCCGGTGAAACGAATGGTTCGCGTCTTTTCGTAGTCTGATGGGAGGTTAAAGAACACGCAGTCTTTCTCATGACAGACATTGGATAACATCTCTTCGGCAAATTGCACGGGTCCCAGCGCAAACCTTTTGCGCTGACGCACACGTCGACGCTGGCAAGAGCATATAGACAAAGATTCAGCTCTTTTGGCAAGTGTAAGCAGTTCCGGTTCGCGAGCCGTAAGCTGGTTGCTTTGTTCGCTGGGTTGATTGTATGAAAACTGTCTGTTGGTTTCGAGGCGATCTTGATATCTTGCAGGTCCAGTCATATCAAGAAGTGCCTTGATTTGAGCTTGCATCTGGACATGCTGGTAAGAGATCTGGTAGGAAATCTGATCAAACCTCTGGTCGAGATGGGGAATAATAGAATCAACGGATGTCTGGAGAGCGGGGACGGCCAAATCGATCTTTGTGATAGGTTGATGCAGTTGTTTGATAGCGGTAGCTGTATTGGAGCTGACAATAGTGTTTTTCTGAATCTCGACCATTTGCTCATTCAAAATCTTTCTTGTCAAAGATCCGTCATCCCTGAGGTTCATTAGCTCGCGTAATTAATATAGATTTTGTCATCTTACAGATGAAGCATTCCTAGGGCTAGATCGAGAGTTGTTGAAAGCGTATGCAAAGCTCCTTCCAGACTTTCGATGTCGGATTTCCGCAGCGGGTATATGAGCCGCTTGTATCCATCTTTGATCTTGTCCTTTGTACGCGCGTTGGGAGTCGTCGCTACAGCGCTGGCAGTGGTAGCAAAAATCTTCTTTTGAAGGGTGTTCAGTTCTTCTAATGCCTTTTGGCATTCTACGAAACAGGTTGAAGCCTCTGCTGACGAGACATAAAGTTCTGGGGTAAGCTGGGAACGTTTCAAAGCAGTTTCAAGTGATTTAAACGTGCTTGCAAACCGCTCAGCCTGACGCACAAGTCGAGTACGGTCGTCATCGTGATCGTTGAAGGCTTTCAGATACTTGACGAGACCAGATGTAACTGTTATTCCCAGAGGAACAATAGCCAGTGCCAGCTCGGCCATGATTGATAAACTATAGAAAGAAAAGAGAAGAGAAGAAAATTCACACAAGCGATTTGTGAAGCGGCTTTCAAGTACAAAGGACGAAGTACAGAACGAGGCTACCAATGATATTCGACTACGTGGTTGAGCCGCTACAGGGCATTTTTCAGGATTACAAATACAGGTTTCCAGCAAATCTATAGGCCAAAAGCGCAGCGCACTAAATGAGATTATGCCCAAGTGTAACCACTCCGCCTCAAGCCACTCCTTGGCGGCATTGCTTATACATGAGGTTTTGGAATTTCACCGTAAACTACTTTGGGCTGTGTTGGAATTGTTATTTATGAAAGCCGACGCTGATTGAGACAGATTTTATAAGATGAGATTGACAACAAAACATTCTCGAAATAACAAGCATTATTTACTGGTCGAAGCCACTTCTCGAGAGCCCTATGTGGACTTTAACAGGGAACAATGGCCAAGGACCAGCGAAACGAAACGTTTATGAAAAACCATGAGCCTGATAGAGCCTGAACTGTTCCTTCCAATTACTGAAGTTTTATCTCCAGCGGAGCGAGGTCCTTGCAGGTTTTCGAGGACAAATCATTGCGATCTATCATTCGCATACTCAGTTTCTACGCAAATCCAGTCGCGACACTGATACCGGTACTGGGTGGTGTGAGATCACATAGTATGCTAGCACTGATGTCTTGTTACCTATCCACTTTCGAAATTGCTGTCGACGATAGCGCAGACGTGTGCAAAGGACTTGAATATTACTGTGAGAAATGTTCGTATAGTTCATCAGAGAATTCTAGACGGGATAGAGATCGCATCGAGACACGAAAGAGCCATATACTTGTAAGATGCGCTATCGATCACCTTGGCTATCAAGCGAACAAAGGAGCCAACACTAGGTCTATGATTCATCTCCTGGCTACCATAATTGAAATTTATATATTTTACTACCAAAACCCTAGTCGGAAAACTCGCTCCCTCGAACTTGGCAATGGACTGCTTGGCTACTGCGTAATTTGGAGTCTTACACAACCATCAGATCAAGGATATTTGGACCTTTGCCACTGACACAGCGGTACAACACATAAGATTTCTTTCCCATCAATCCTCAAGCCGTTCATTATGATCACTGAGCTTCTTTACCTTTCGAGGTCTCAGCTGGCAATAGCTGCCTACCTAGTGCATGTGACCGTGTAGCAAATCGGAACTCACAATTACCACAACAGCCCTGACGTAGACTGAGAAGAGAAGGGAAGACGACAGCTAGATGACTGCCAAGAATACAGCCACTCACGAGCCGTAGCGCTGGTGTGATAGAAGGCTCCACAGGCAGGTAAGACATCTACATCCAAGATCAACACTTATTATCCTCAAAGAATGCTTTCAGCTCAGCCTGATCCTGATTGTCTCAGTTTTCCAATTGATAGCTTCGCTCTCAGGCCATAATATGACAGGATATTTGCATATCAACGAACCATGACTGCCACAAAAAGAAATGAAGTTTGTAGGCGTCGCACGAACTAACCTGATAAGGTGGTTCAAGTATGCGCCACGACTGAAACGAGCAGAGCTGAGGACGGTATGGGCCGTTCTAGTGCACGAGGCTGCATTATCACATAAACTACCGCTTGCCGATATGTGATATTGGCTAAATAATGTGATTTGATACGAGAACGAGGTGATCGTTTCCGCTTTTGAGTACGACACTAAGACATTGGTCGGCTTCGGGCCGCTCCACGGCCCGTGGCTAGCTGGATGAGCCTAATTGGGTGAATCATATTCCTTTCTGGCAAGCGTGCGCAACTCGAGCGTAGGCCAAGGACGAATGGGAGATTGCTCATGGGTCTATCGTACTTGAGCCTCTTGAAATCGAGAGTAAAAGCCGGGGAAGAGACCATATGCGGATGTGATATCCAAACCTTCTCAAACAATATTGGATATGGCATCATATTACTGTAATTGCAGCACATGAAATGACCCTTTGAGGAAAGCTTTCAGCTGAAGAATATCAGCCACCGACAAACATGTCTGCCGTCTTGTGCGCTCAAACCTATTATAAATACCTGTAAATCTGCTCACCAACGGAATCTATCATCAACCATCAGACACTTCATTTTACTCAGCTCAGAAAACCCTAACATTTCTCAAAATGGCCTCTCTTGTCCCCATCAAGTTCAGCGAACTCACTGCCAAGTACCAGGGACTCAATGGCAAGCTCCTTCTGCATGCTAAAGGCAAGATCCCCGGATTCTTCCTCAAGCCCTTCTTTGAACAAGAGATCTGGGTGGGCGCACTCAAGTTTGCCGTCATGGCTTACAGTGGTGGCCTTTCCAAGCTCCCCCACGAGAAGGAGGTGGAATTCGACTTCGAACTTCCAATCCATCTACCCATCCACGATTTCAACAACGAGTCGGTCTTGATCAAGACCGCCTTTGGCATTTCTGAGATCAAGATTGAGTATCTTGACTGGGCCAAGCCTACCACGGATATTACTGTGCCTCTTCTGGCTGCAGTAGAAGACATCACCCTGGCTAGCAACCCAGACAAGAAACCAGGCTACACTACTACTATCCGCCCTTATAAGGATTTTTACCTCTCGGACGAGGGTCGCCTTGACATCACAGCTGAAGTCCCCAAGCAGCCGGATTCTTCGGTAAATATTGATTTTAACCCGGATTTCATCAAACTGGTCGCCGCCAGTTATGAAAAAGGGTCTATCAAGTGGACCATTGCGTGGGAAAAGGTTCCAGATCTTGCACACGACCCGCAGCGCGTCAGTGTCATCACCACCATCCCGCCCGAGGTAAAGATTCAGATCTGGCCTCCCATTCCCGACCCCAAAGACATTCAGCCCTACCGTATCCACCGCTTGTTCATGCTTTCGGACCAGAAAGAGTGAGACACCTGCCGAATGAATCTCGATGGGCTGGTGTAGCCGCTTTTATTTGAAGACATGGTGTCAGGGGAGATAGGGAAATGGATTCATAGTCGATGAGAGAAATGGAGGGCGTGACGTTCCATTCTTCTGTCGCCGCTGTACATTTGATCCGGGAGCACATGTGGATTGCATGGTCACAGATCAGATTTTGTCAACAGTTACTGTCATATATTTATATACAATTGCGTTTCTGGATCCTTTCGTGCTGCGTTACCCTGTTGGAACCAAGTTCTCTCTGGTGATTCAAGCTGTCAGCCATAATTCCCAAATGGAGATAATGCTGCTGGCTAACGAGTTTAGAAATCAATCCAGGTGAAACTTCTGTTCCTGATGCTAGTTCAAAGCTCCAGATTCGTTGGATTCTAAAATGCCTTCAGAGCTTGGAAAACCGCCCATTTGACAGCTGAGAAGTATCTGGCCACCAATCTCAGGCCCTATACTCAACAAAGACCTCTAGTCCTAGTACGGAAAGAAATAGCAATGCAGCCGGTCGTCCCCTGTAGTTAAGGTCAATCTCTGCAACACAGACCAATCGTATCTCGAGCCCCGCACATTTTCAACCTCCAGTGAGACATTGGAAGGCCTCAAAGTCTAAGGCTAGGCGCTGGTAAACAGCTACAGCATAGAATAAAATTACAAACCTCTTTGCAGTAATCAAGATGCATTGTGTTATTTGCACTTCGATCATATGAATGAAAAAGCCAGAAAGATACAAAGCCTCGTTAAGATTCCCACATATGTTTCAAGGATGTGTACGGTACTGTGAGCTATAACCTCACTTGTCATATATTGTGTGAATTGTAAGCTAGATGTGTTACGTGCAGTTGAAGCTTATGGCCGAGAGCTTTAATCAGCCGAGAGAACTTAGAACTTAGGTACAGTATCAACATGCGCAGAACAGTGTTTTGTCAGTCCCCATTTATTACAGCTGCTGCCAGTTTATGGTTATTCGTGGTTCTTGAGATCGTTCAATATGTTTTGAATGACAATAGGAGCGACTTTCATGACGGTTCTTCCAATCCTTTCAACGGTAGCGACGAAATGATCAAATAGACCATTCTGCATCATCTGATCGAGAGGTATGGCTATGAGAGCCTGTAGAGCAGTATCACCAATAAGAGCTCTGTGACATAAAATCTCTATGTGAGCCGACATATCGGTCACGCTCAGTTCAGACTCGCCAATGGCTCGAGTGATACCCTCCATCTTGGGAGGACTAGCAGATAAACCAGTGTGTACAATGTTTGAAAGAAACTCAGACATCTCGTTACCGTCTCCTTGATTTGTGTACCGGGTGAAGACATCAGCAAACATTTTGGCATGGGCGCTCAGAGAGCCGTTTATTCGAGGGAGTTTGGGGTAGAGTCTGGACATGTCTTCGTAGCCAGCTTGCGCATAGACTGAGATCCGAAGCGCAGACTCGATGATCCCAGGTGTGATGAGCTTTGAAACTCTGGGAACAACGTCCTTCGTCTCGGGGAAATGGTCCTTTATCTTGTCGAAGATCCTGAAGCCGTTCGCTTGGTCAGGATCCATCTGTATGATAGTCTGCATAGCAGCCTCTGCAGCAATCGCACGTGCAGCGCACTGCCGGTAATTGACATGGGCGGAACTACTGTCGATGGAAGCGTCTGCGCCAAGCTTACTTATCATGCCGAGTGCGGTGCCTGCAACGGCCGCGATAGGACTGCCCACCTGGCCCAGGAAAGGTGACCCAGTTCGTAATATCGAATGATCAACTTTTTGGCCGATGCTGGTCACCTTCCTGAAAATTGCCCAAAACGCTCTGCCATCACTCAGGGGCTCTTCTGTCAGACTGCCCTCCGGGCGGCCGTCAGTCATCATGTATCTGATATCTTCGCTGCCAGCAGGACCACGTTCCAAAGCAAACATGACGGCAGACATGCCGCTGAGGTAAGTTCCGAATCTGCCTCGAAACACAGTTGCTGTATTCCTGGTTCCGGTACCGTACGAAGAGACGCCGATAGCCTTGCTTTCGCCGCTGATGAGGATAGGGGATCCGGATTGGCCTGATGTGTCTGGTCAGTATCGTGAGTACCTCGGATCCAAAACCACTGCTTACCACTCGCAAAAGATATCGTGTGCTCAAGCAGGTTGAAAGCCGTTTTCGACAGATCGCAATCTATTCTTTTGGTCTCCTCATACATCTGCGCTCCTCGTTCATCACCCAATGATTTATCACACGGGTACCCGACCACGCTCAAAAGCATCTTGTTCACAATACCCACAGTGGGCTCCTGGGCGATACGCACGATGTCGCTGAACTCGTCCACTTTTATGAAGGCGACATCACTTGCGCGGTTGGTGTCGCTAATAATCCAGTCTTTCGGGACGACGACTTTGAGACCCCGGCGAAATTGGACACCAGGTTTGTCAATAGAGTTCTTGCCATTGTATCCCACAAAAGCGCGGACTTGAACAGCTTTGCCGAAGTCGTGGGTATGGTCATAAACGCAATGGGCGGCGGTGATGATGAGATGGGGCATGATTAGCCATCCTGTCGCTTGGGCATGTCGCGTGTCACTGGGATCCTGGCCTTCAAATCGAATCTGGAGCTTAACAATAGCTACACGTAAAGTCAGATTCGGCTTGAGCTTGTGGTATCGACGACAAAATGCCTCAGGAACCTACAATGATATTTTCCTCCAGGCCGGTAGTCCTTCGGATCAACTAATCTGCGCGAATCATCATCAAAAACGGTGTTAATTCCATCTGCTTGAGGCCCTATGGGAAGGATGTCTGTCGCGGACGTGCCAGGCACGTCTCGAAGAGGCCATCGAGCGTATGTTCTTTCGGGGTTAGATTGATTCATAGTGATATGTAGCGATTCCAGCGAAAGGAGATAAATGCTGCAAAATCCGTAAGAGAAGATGGAGGGGATTGTTTCTAGAAATGGTCTGGCGCTTCTGTATATAAGTCCCATTTGAGGTAGAGGCTACACGCTAAAATTCGATAGCGCCTCGCAAGAGCTTTCAGCTCGGATTTCAAGTCAACTCGCCAGACCTGGGTGGCTCTATAGGCTGGCTGATTGGTCAGGTAAGTTCAGCAACTCCTCCACAAACCCATTCACCCACTTAAGCTCAGGATTGATTACAGATGGATACAACGCGCATGCTACTATGACACGTTTCAGCAGATTACCAAGGCGATACTGGATTTCGGCTTGCATGGGAGTTTCTTGACTTCACCATATGCCACAATATTTCAGGTTAACCATATGATCTGCCCCAAGACCGCCTCGCTGTCAAAGTACGTCGCTCCACTTCATCCGTCTGACCCCTCTTGGTAGGTCTGGATGGAAGCAAAGTTTCCATAACAACATCATTCCCATCCGGTTCAGTTTCTTTGTGTTGCGTAATCTCGACCAACTGGCCGAAACGCCTTCTCCAACCAGGCAGGGCCCCATCTTCAATTCGTCAGCTATGAGCCTGCACTTAGTGAGACAAGAGAGCGATGTCGACTTACCAACCATGAGACAACCGAACTTGAGAATAACCGGAACCCAAACGCACACTGCTACCAGCTGCCCAAAACCCCACTTCGATAGGGCAATCTTATTCTCGTTACCGGACTCCCCGCCACTGAGTAGATGCATAAATGCCGCAAACTCATTGACCCCTATGACGCCCATTACGATAGTGAGGACTTCCATGGAGATCCAGATAGCTTCTGTGAAGAGCACGAAATGTCTCTGAATATAAAACGACTTTAGACGCAAAGGCAGGTTATCCATCAAAGCATGGGCCTTGTCAGACAACCAGTCGCCCCGCTCAAAGAGGTGCATTCTGATCATGGCGAAGATCCAATCAAGTATCAGGAATGCCATGATTACATGCATGGGTGCCTGTATCCGAGAGTGAAACTTGAAGAAACTCTCCGCATCTCGATCCAGATGGCCCCACTCCTCACCAGTAGTTGAACTAGAACCCCTTCCCGTGGCCTTGTTGAAAGTCTGACAGAACGTCCTAGGACCGGTATGATTTCCACAGCGCTCCAAAGGCGAGCTTTCATCGAAGTGTTTCAATAACGAAGGCTCGTCAACAGTCTGGGGACGAGCAATGAGCACAACAAGAACCCAGTTGATGAACACAAGAGCAAGTGTGTACCACCAGCGATTATGAGTCTTCTGAAGGATGAGCTGGACAAACAACAGGGGATACATCCCCGCCGAGACCATGCCTCTTATAGTGAGATTGTTTGTCAGCCAGGAGAGGAGTGAGCTAATGTTGCCAAGTCCCGTCCCGCTAGAGCTTGAGAACGTAATTATAGCGGCTATAGATATGGTGCCGAGGAATACAGCTTGAGCTTCCTGGAGGTCAACGAGAGTTGAAGCAACTGAAACACCAAAGCTACTCCTGGAGACCACTCTCTGCCAATGAATTGCTGTCTCAACGGCTCTAGCAGGCCCTTGAAGGGGAAGAAGCGAAATGAGTGTGAAGTTCCTTATCCAAGTCTTGGTAATCTTGTAGCATAGCGCAAAGAATAAGACTATTGTGAACTGGATCAAATATGCCACGATTATCTATACGTGGTTAGTAAACGCTTCCAGGCTTGTTGTTGGAGAACTCACACCAGGCCCTGCAATATCGTAGTCAATCCCAGGATCGGCTTTGTCACAGTACTCCGTACTCATGATTCTGCCCAGATCCTTGATGTTCTCTGACGTGAGCATTTGACACTGGAACGTCCACAGTTTCGGTGGACATCCGCCAAACTTGGAGTCAGAACATGACTGTAATGCGCATTTGACGTAGCTCAGCAATGCACCGAGTCTCCAGAACTCATCCAGCGGACCGGTATTGAACCTCCTATCCACTTCATCCAAAGTCACATTGCTGATAGTATCGGGCCCACCGTTAGTAGACATCATAGCAACAGTCGCCAGGGTCAGACAGTTCCATAGCGTTTCGGGATTCGAAAACATGTGCACCTCGCTTCCGCACGCTTTATGGCAATTAGTCACATTATCGACGATACACCCGGTCTCGATTAGTCTAGCAGGAACTGTGTCATGAGTGATGATGGCGGGTAAGCGATAAAGCCATGCGACCTCCCATGCTCGCCAGTCCTGGGGGATGGTGAATTGTTTGAATGGGCTGTCGGTGAAGTTGAGCGTTGAGAGGTACTGGAAGCTCCTTTCTACCATCTTAACAGAAGCTCGACTCTGATGTAGGCTTAGTTCCTGATAATGGTGATAATTAGAGAGGAGATTCAGATTGAGATTCTGTCTTGCTGCCTGGAGAGCCTTATCTACTAACACGTCATCTTCATGCACGTTGCCGTCTGCCAAGGTGTTGATCTGCATGTCAGCAATGGAGTCGGGAAGCATTTCGGCAGATCAATTGATAAGGCCGTATTTATGAATGGCATCAATATTACCAAGATACATGCGTCTCGGACTATGAGGTTTTATTTAAGTTGTCACATATATTTATTGGAGTTGAGCGTCTTGTCTTGCTTGGCTTTGAAGCAACGAAGGCATGCGAACTAAGCACAGTACCCGTATGAGATCCCTGCCGACCTGGAAATTCCCCCGCGAATGAAATACTAGTGCAGTTCGTCTCTGAAGCCCTGGGTTATAAATATACTAACGGTCTGTAATCACATGCTTTTGGCCTATCTGTTGACGCAGGTGGGCCTCATATTCCTGTTCACTTTCTTTTTTCATGTTGGGAATGTTGTTTTTGTGTTGGGTAAATGGGTTTTCTCGCTCTTTTAGTAGACTACCATCTGATGACCACGTAAGAGATCAGGCTATTCTATGTAGCCTGGTTTTCTAGCCTCCAAAGGGAGCAGGTAATCTACACTAAAATATCACCATGACAGCCCTTTCATCGGCATCGCCAGGTATGTCATCGTAGGGCCGACTATGGCATATTGCAGGCGAGTACATTCCTTGATGAGTATCTTGACATATCGTTGCGACCTACAACTTGACCCGTAGCCTGATCTTAACTTTTAAACGTTTCTCATGGGACGAAAGAAGCAAAGGCAGAGGAATGTCTACTAACCAAGATTGTTTTAACCTACATATGTTCAAGATATATTAACAAGGAATCTGAGCTAAAGAAACATGAAGAGATCAACTGGGTCTTTTTGTTGTAAGAAGACAGAACATATTTGTTTTCGAGTAAATGCCCAACCCTGGCGGAGACCAGGGGCCTGCCATCACAATTACTTTCGTGCATCTGCATAGGCCCCTGAAATTTCCTTTCGTCCCACTTGACAGATTCCACAAAGTGATATGCAATCTGTCATTCGGTAGTTACCATAAAGCAGTATACCGCCGCACTATACGCACCAACTTCCATGGTTGGCTGTCTGGAGCGAGGTGCCATCCCCAGATTCTTATTAGACGGGACCTTTGAAAAGATCCAAGGAATCAAACTATTGTTGCCAAATGTAAGTGTTGCCGAGGAAGAGGTTCGACGCTGCTGGGATTGGTGAGCTCTGACATTACTGTCGAGCGGTGGTGCCCCTCAAATCTAATCTTAAACTTCACCCGACGGCAACCCCGTCCGAATGATGACAGTCACTGGATAGTTAACGATAACGAGGTTGTATTCGGTTGCGATTCTCATTCCTTCCATTTTTTCATATAAAATGAACTACTGTTAGCCCTATTGAGATAAGGCGTAGGTTACATTCGGCTGTTTCCTATGGCATGGACATGTCTTGGAGTCAGGACATATCCACTACCCAAGTCTATTGAGGAATGCAATAACCTCGTAATAGGGCCGATAATAGATCATATGGAGTCAGGAAAGATGTCTCACCATGGAATCAAGACTTCCGAAACCCACTGTAGAAAGGCAGAGGAAGGTGTCTAGAAACAGTTATATAAAGTGATAAGTGCAAGGAGAATGAAGAAACAGAACAAATAATCTCAATAAAGCATTGTCTCGCGTCTCAGACCCTACAACCAGATGAAAGGTTTACTTCCTCTTTTTCTGCTAGTATCCCAGTCACTAGCGGGCACCATTAAGCTCGCCAATCGTGCTTCACTTGGTCCTATTGGCACCAGTAACCCCAACATCTTGATAGGAGGGACTGTTCAAACCGATGCTCCCCCTCTAAGTTCTTTCTTCAAAGATATTAAAGGGCCTGTGAGTCAATCTATCTATGCTTCACGACTAACACTGGTATGCTGATTCCAACCAAGTATCCAACCAATGGATGGTGGGCTCCATATGCTGCGCCTCCTGGGAGGGGCACGGCGGCGGGTCCATTTCCATACGAGTCGTCCCTAGATGGCTACGGTATTTGCTTTGGCATTGGTCAAGATCGCCAATTTGATGGGACTTCTGTCAAAGTGCCGACTCAGCTAGATTGGCGGGCTTCATTTAGTGAACATAGTGGAGGATTTGATAACCACAAAGCAACGGCTTTCGACACCCAAACCGTCACAGTTCAGTATTTCCAGGGCAACTCATCTATGAAGGCATATCTTGTACCAGGTTCTCCATATATGACCTTCAAATACAAGTCTGCAACTCCACTGTTGACAACGTTGAACGGGGGCATCAAGTCGCTCAACGGTAAAGCTCTGAGCGGCGGGAATACAGGTGCGTGTTTCAAATGCAGGAGAAACATTATGAACGTATACTGACCGAGACAAACAAACTTTTAGTGAGCGATCGAGGCACCAAGTTTACTGTCGTCGACACAAAGGGCACCACGTATCTGATCTACTCAGACTCATCCATTAAGCTTATCGCCAAAGCCGAGAATGATAGCAGAGGAACTCTTTCTACAGGTCGCAAGTTCTCCGGTATCTTGCGAATGGTGATGCTCAGGGATCCCGACCATCGGAAACTCCTGGATGCCCATTCAAGGGTGTACCCCATCTCCGTATCTCAAGACTATTCGATCAGTGGTGATTCAGGCACTGTGGTGTTCAAGTGGAAGACAAAGGGTACTGGCGCTTTACTGATGCTAACTTGGCCGCATCACCGCGAAGTGCTTCAGAGTCCTAACTCTCCTGACCCATCTGCTCTCAGCTATTTGACCCTGAAGGTAAGCAGTTCTAAGCCCCATATAACTTTCCATGATGGCTAACAGTGTCAGGGATGGATGCACCCGACGCTCGGAAACACTTGGAGATTGACATATAAGTTGACTACGATAACTTGGAACGCCCCCCGCCACGTGGATCCCTCCTGTAAGGAATCAGTTGTAAACGGTCTCAAATACGAAGTCGGCCAGCTTGATCCTTCCAAGGCTCCAGCGCCAAATGAGTTTTACTACTGGGGCGGTACGCTCGCTGCTAAATCCCGCCTGGCTCTGATCGCGTACGTACCTCAGCGGTGATTGACTTTGTTGAATTCAGGACTGACTTGTATGCAGTGACCATGTTGGAAGCAAGGATCTTATCGGCCCTGTTATCACGTACCTCAAAGCTTCTTTCGACGACTGGTTCAGTGCCACCAACAAGGCTCTGCCTGCTTATGAGACAACGTGGGGTGGCGTTATTAGCAAAGAAGGCGCCACAAATGTCTGGGTCGACTTTGGCAATGGTTACTTCAACGATCACCACTTTCACTACGGTTACTTCCTTCACATCGCTGCCGTGATCGCCAAGTATGATCCGGAATGGTTGAATCAGCACAGGGAATACGTGACCTTTTTTGCCCGGTGCGTTCAGATTGCGATTTGGTTCTGGTTATGATCCCATCAAGCCTGGTGCTAACCGATGCTCAACAGAGACATCATCAATCCTTCGTCAGACGACCCCTTCTTCCCCATTACACGCTGTCTAGATTGGTTCGCCGGTCACTCATGGGCATCTGGCATTGCCAATGGGGCTGGTAGCCGCAATCAAGAATCCGTCGGTGAGGCCGTCAACGGTTATTACGGCGCCATGCTCTGGGCCACCGTGGCGCTCGATCAGGAACACGCCAACTTTGCTAGACTGTTGCTCGCTATAGAACAACAGGCAGCTAGAAAATACTGGCACTTGTACCCCAGCGCTGGTAAAGATGATCCCGCGAACCCTTATCCTGAGGCCAAGTTCAGGGACCTGATCACCGTCGGCAATGTGATGGATTGGCAGACAGGGGCCTGGCTGTTCTGGGGCGCTGAAAAGGTGCAGATTTCTGCGATACAAATTCTTCCTGTCACGCCTGTCAATGAGGTTAGAGTGTTTTAGACCTAGTCTGATTGTGGTTGCTTACACGGGATGGCAGGTTATGTATGACGCCGAGTGGGTTAGCAACGTCTTCGCCTATACGATGCCGGAATTAACGAATGCCTCATACGCCGACTCATGGTACGTATATTGATCTTCCATTTTGGTCTAGTTAGCTAATGAGTCAGGAAATCTGTCATCTACGCCGCCTATGCCAACGTCCAGCCGCAAGAGGCTGCTGTATGGAGCGCCAACCTGAGCGACTGGGGTACGTTTAGATACACTTGACGGTTCTAACGCAGTCAACTGACACATCTCGAATCACAGGTTCCGGAAACACATACACAAATGAACTTTATTTCATCAGCACACGTCCCAATCCGAACGGTCAGCCTATCTGCGGTGCCCTCCCACAGAACCCCTACGGAGACTTCAAGATCCAAGCCAAATCAGGAAAATACATAGTATCCGCAGCCAACGGCGGTCAGCTATCTGCATCAAGCAATTCATCCAATGACGCGAGCATCTTCTCCAGTGCCTATGTTCCCAATGCTGGTACCCTGCAGCTCACTAGCAACAAGCAGTACGTGACGGCTGATCAGTCCGGCACCTATTCGCTCTCGGCAGCCCGCGCAATTGCTGATACCTGGGAGCGTTTCATCATTCGTCAGAAGGTTGGTGAGAGTCAGGGTGTCTATTCCATCAAAGCGGCTAGTAATGGGAAGTATGTGAGAGTTGGTGGTGATGGGACACTGATCAATGACGGCGCGGTTGAAAACGACGCGACCGGGTTTCGCTTCGTCAAGGCCTGAGATAGTGCTGCTGAGCTTTCTTTGTAATGCAGACTGCAAGACATTGAGAGCTTACAGCTAAACTACTTCCTTTCCTACTCACTTCCTGTCTTATCTCACTACGGGGAAGTATTTGGTTTCATGTTTCACGAAGCGGAAAAGACAGTTTCCTCTACAGCCCATTCTTTTTGGATATTCTGTGTCGCGACTTTCTTTCAATAGCTTCATTGTTGCACAATGTTTATTTAGCCACGTTTGATCTCAATGTCTAACTTCTTGACCAGCAAGTACTCCCATAGCATCTCTCACTTATCTGACTTCTTGAACAGCTTGAACAGACTTCCCCTCAAGGAGATCTTCTTCGCTCCTCTCAGCCTATCCCCAAAGCTCTTCTTAACAACAGTCTCGCCCTCTTCCGTTACACGCACTGGTATCTCTTCCTCTCGCACCTCTTCCTCACCGGTCTGCAAATGCTCCATGACCCAACAAACAGCCTCCCTCACAGCTTCTGGCTTCTCAATAATCACATCGTGACTAACATCCGGGATATGCACATATCGATTATTCCTAGAAAGTTGCAGCTGTGCCTTTTTTAACCTCTCATCTTCTTTGTCTGTCGCGTCCAAAAGCTCCTTCTGCATCAGCAGGGTTGGGCTGGCGAGGTTTTGCTCTGCAGCGATAGCTTGATCATACTGCAGCTGTTTCCATTTCAGAGTATTTCCTCGAATGACGACAAGCGGCTTGTTCCCCAAGATCTGCTTGTCGTATTGTCTTTGCTCGAGTTGAGCGTCTATCGTTGGCTCTGCGCCCGTTTCGGCGAGGACTATTCCCGCTACTTGGTGTGGTCTCGCTTCAAGGAATAGCCTCGCGAAGGTGCCGCCGTAAGAATGCGCGATCAGCACATACTGCGTAGGCAAATCTCTGCTGTCGAGGAATTCCAACAGCTCTGAGATGGCTATATTGGTTCCGACATATGGATCTTGCCTATCCCAGAGTAGAAGCTGGTACGAGGGACCAAGGAGTTCTGCTAAAGCCTCCCAAGAGTCACAGGAGTCGCCTGAGCCATGGAAGAAGATGACCAGAGGATATGAGCTGCGTGTATTCCCTACTACCTCGAACTTTGTGATGGTATTTTGTGTCGCTTGTGCCATTTCTTTTGTTGTTTTTGGCATTTCATTGAAATGGCTGAGGTTTGACAATCGGTGAGTGAGCGTAAGCAGAGTGGGTCAGTGCAACTCGATGGATTTTTAGGTTTCGTTGCTGCCTGCGACATCACGAGATTGATAGCATATCTTCGTTTCGAAAAAGCCGATGCCTGGAGAGTCAATCCATGAGCGATGTCGGACTTGTGAAGGAATAATCTCGGAGTTTTTTCACTCCGACACTCGTAATACATGGAGCAGCAGATGAAGCTATTGCCAGTGATGAACACATGGCTGGAAAGCATACAATCCAGTGATAATCTTACTACAGACAATATTTGACAAGCTCATCAAATAATTTCTAGTCCGCGACTGAACAAAATAGCTTCCAGATGTTTCAGGATGACATGTCCTATTGTTTTACAAATGATGTCACTTGCCGGGCCGTCGCACGAACAGAGTAAGCTTGATTCAGGGTCGAACTCAACCGCCACCAACTCATTCACAGAGGTTAATTAAACCGACATCGTATAACGATAATTGCCATCAAATTAATCACCATAAT
>JABSTL010001306.1:0-13390 GCA_013759095.1 Fusarium sp. NRRL 29148 | reverse complement strand
TTATATTTATTCACCAGCATCATACTATGATTATAATGTAAAGAATTATATATCTTAAAAGTTACATTTGATTTACCTACCCGGGAGGTCAGGCCGGGCTTGAACCTCTAACCAATTATATAATTAGATATTTTTTAGACTGAGTACCGACCAGAAGACTAGACACGGACTACACAAAGCCGCCCGCGGAATCTGCTATCCCACGGAATCACCAATTCTGTTGCAACTTTGTAGTCACAATTGCATCTCAAAGGTGCGGCACAGGCTGAACAGGAACAGCGGAGCAAAGAGTCAACAGATCCGAGAATTTGAGCTAAAAGGTTTCCGTTGATATCTTGTCATTGAGAATTATATACCTGAACTGTACGTCAATTGAAAACAACAAACTTCGCTTTTCGCAGCTCAAGCATGTTGGTCAACGTACGCCCAGAGTCCGTGCGACTCGCCTCCAACTTGTCGACCGCCTCGAGAAAAAATTAGCAAATGCTAAGAAATGGTATGACTTTGACCATCCTCAAGACTACCGAAAAGCACGAGCAGAAGGGACTCATAGTTTTGATCGCCCAAAACTCAATGATCAAGCCCGTTCGGTTTATGCTATCGGACGTGAAGGGCAGAGCATTGAACTCCGCGTGTTTGAACCGCCTGGACCGCCTAAAGGTGTTTTCCTCCACTTCCATGTAGGTATGACAACGCGCTAGTCTAGCCTGGATCTTTAAGTTTAGTGACTGTTTTAGGTGGCTTTGTCATTGGGAGCAACCCCTTTTACGATTGATACTTGACGCGCCTCGCCGAAGCATCCGGCCTGACCGTGGCGTCTGTCGAGTATCGGCTTCGGCCGGAGCATCCATTCCCCGCTGGATTCGATGACTGTGTTGACGCTGCTCTCTATGCTCTTTCTGCCCGAGGCATCAGCGATCTTGGAGCGCCCTTACGAGTACTCGGCGGAGAGTTAGCTCGCGCTTGGCTTGTCGTGGCTGTTGCGCTAGAATTGCGGGATACGTACGAAATCGACGTCAAGTCACAAATTGCTGTAATCTGTGGAGGCTATGGGACATATGACTTGACATGCATGCCTCCCCTGCTGTCGCATAAAAGAAACATAGTTATCAGTCGTGAGATCATGATGAAGCTCTCTGAGGCGGCTTTTGGTCATAAAGCGTTTGGTGACAGGAAAAGACCTGACATGTCCCCGTTGTATACTGACCTGGGTTACCTGCCACCGGCGCATTTTCTCGTGAGGAATGTTGAGCCACTACTTGATGACAGTATTTTCATGACTGCTAGGTGGATCAGCGCTGGGAGTGAAGCTGAGATGCATGTTGTTGAGGGTGCATGCGATGCCTTTACACTGATTTCACTGGGTGGGGTCACCAATATCGGTATCAGGCAGCTATAGAATTCTTACGAGTGCAACTGCAAAGGTTTAATACGTCAATATGCGTGACTCACAGGGATTAGTCAAAGCCTTGTATTTCGAAGCATTCTGTTTAGAAAGTTATAGCAGAAATATGCATTCTATATGCATTCTGTAGAAAGGCTATCTAGCCTCTATCTCACTAAATATCTCAGCTACTACTGAGCTAACCTCAGGGTTAGATCTCGCCATCGAGGTTGGAATAATCCCGTCAAAGGGCTTTGCGAAATCAAACGTTTCCGTACTTGAGGGATTATCGACTTGATCAAGTGGCATTTCAAAGTTCGCGTTAGACTCAGGAAAGCTCTCCAGTGGAAGTATGAGGTCATAATCCGGACGCGACTCATGAAAATTAAAGTCCAGTACGCACTGCAAGGCTTTGAAGGCTCTAGCTGCCGACATGATTGAGGCAGGCAGAGACTCTAGCATGTTTCTAGCTCGACGAAACGCTAGAGAAAATGGTTCGGTGTAGATTATAGAAGCACCTTCGCGGTGCCCGAGGGTGATGTAGTATATCGACTCGACCAGAGATGAAGTTAATATGTAGCCACCACACGGGTTGGCGCCCCAGTTGTCTAGGTAATGGCCCATTGCATCTAGGAACTCAATGGAAATTCTTAGGCAAGATGCTGCCCTTCTAGCATTTGTCTCTTGGGAACTCAACGTCTTTTGGCGGATACTCAGTCCGAGAGATTGATATCTCTAGAGTTGCTTGGTTAGTGTTGCGTTGCTCATCACGTTCAACTGTGATTTAAAGACTTACCAGAAAAACAAGAAGACGCTGTCGATCTTCTGGTTCAGAAGGAGATTTGAAAATCGTGTCGTCAACTGAATCTTCGTTCCATGGCAAAATGTCGGGGTATTGCTCCCTAAAAGCTATGAGCTTAGCATCAAATGCTTGGATCTCAACCCAATCGCTCGCCAACGGGGCATTGGGAGCTAGAAATCCGTCCCATACCGATGCCCAGAGTCTGGCATGGCTGAACATGGTCTTCAGATATGCCTTGTCCTTCATGTTGATGTGAGCACTGGTCTCATGTTCAAGATCAACATTCCCAAGGCTGTTTCCAACAAAGTATGGAATGCCGCATTTCTGAGTAATGTATTTGTTTAGGAAGTCGAGATGAACCCATAATGCCAGAGGATCTACAAAATCCTCAGAGGATGTAGGAAATCTGTGGCTTTGGCCTAATCCCAAACTGACAGCGGAATGAAGCCCGTTAAGTATGCGCGTCGAGGCAAGACGTAACCGCTCTGCTGCTAAGAGATACGCGGCAGAGATGCAGTGATAGACGACGCAATGCGTCTGCAGCTCACTGCCTCCTTCAAAGTGCTGGACGAGCTTCCTACTCTACCAATAAGCTTCTAAGCCAGGCCACGCCTTGTGCAGATACATATCGGGACCGGTTTTATCGTCAAGGATATGTGCAGCTGCAATGACCACGAGAAGAACTGATATGATCAAGTGATGCTGCGTCGTCATCACAACAGACTGCGTGGTAGAGGAGTAGCACAGTGCCTCTAAGGTTCGTGAAATTGCTTCTACCAGCCTCATCCCATGGATGGAAGGAAAAAGGCAGTCGATCTCGGATAGGCCTACCTTCATTGCCTGCGTCAGGTCCCTAGGGCAAGGAGGCAAAACGGTAAAGGTCTTGGCGGGAGCTTTGTTTGGGAGAACAGGATCTGCGCCGCCACTAGAGCGAAGATCACAAATCTACGAAGCAACAGTGAATCGGTTCATCCATTTGTTCCCAGGGACAAAGGTGTCTGTCTCGGTATGGGTGACCTTATCTTGACAAGAGCTCGGTGATTTTTCTTCAAGATTGTCTACTGCAGTCTGCGGTTCAAATACCTCGGTAGATCGATTCAATGATTCATCTAGTAAGAGTGCCAAGATCCCCTTCTGTGATAGAGTGTTGTGCGAACTGAGAAAGTCAAAGCTAAGTGATTGCTGCATCATCAAGGTATTTAGGCCTTGTTGCAGTCGCTGAAGCTACTCCTTAAGGAGTGCTGTCTCCTCTGGCACAGAGGTGGATGAATATTTTTGATAAGCCGAGCTATGCCTTGGAAATGGCAATCCGGTGGTCTGTTCTGCCTGTGAGATGGTGCTTGTTGGCGGGTCATGTTCGCGGCGATTGACATAGATACAAAGTGAAAACGGGCCACAGCGGTAGACTAAGAGGTGGGATCTGGGATCTGAGAGACCTCGCCTATGCTCCGTAGCATTCTCTTGACCAATAACAATTACCAAAACTTTCGGAGGTGACAGGCTTGTTGCTCATGTCCTCTTCCTATTACATTCCAAGCTTTGTGTTAGGTAGGGAGACCGGCAGTCTTTGTTGCCTCGCTATTATCAACAGAATGGCATGACCAGTAATGATCTGAGACGCAAACGTCAAATCTGAAGCTGTATCCAACTTCATTTACTGATTCAGGCTTTGGGGTGTTTATTTCGCCCTTCATGGGATGCACGGGTACGTCGGTAAGAATAGTTATATAGCTAACAAAATTAAGTTGATTAAGCTGTGGGGAAGGATAGCTTTCCACTCTTCACTCTCATTCCTTTTCCAAATACCTGCAATACAATGACGATAAAAAACGCAAAAGCACAAATGCCGGCCTGAGTACCAAAGCTGACTTTAGCGCCGACCGAATTTGCCCATTTGACTTGAAAATAGCTGATGATAAACCCCCCAGTAGCTATATGAGGTCAGCAATAGTCTCAAGATATTGTGTGAGAAGTAGAATATTAACTTACTTCGCGCAAAGTTGATCCATGCAGATACCTCCCCCGACGCTTCTGGATAACTGTCGAGATTATACGCATTCAGAGCAACTGTAGTCACCATGATACCAAAGACATATAAGCCCCAGAATAATGCTGTGATCATGTAGTGATACCCCTCCTCAAGAGCGAAACCCAGTCCGACTAAACCAGTGAGCATGAACGGGGTGCTGAACCAAATGGCACGCAACCTGATCTCGGGCTCAAAATGACCGTTGTGCTTGTTAATGAATTGCGCGGCAATTCTATCGTGTAGCCAGTGGCCGACAACTTCTCCCAAAATAGCGGCGACAACGGGTGCGAAATAGAAGAAGCCGATCTGCTTAGGGCCAAAATTGTATAAAGGTGTAAGGAAGATTGACAAGGTTGTGTTGATACCGACGACCCATGCAAATGTCAGTAGGTAGTAAAAAGAAGACAAAAAGACGGTGGGCTTGAGGATGACGCGGATTGGGCGCATGCAGGCTTGGCCGAAGCTGTTGCGGAGGTGGCGAGATTGAAATTGGGCAAAGCCTAATAGGTTCCCGATGCGTGACCCTCGAGGTGGTTGATCGGCCGCAGGGATGCGACGGTCATAGTAGGTCTCCTCGACAAACAGGACCGTAAGGATGAGCACAAGCGAAGTCTACAGCACGGTCAGTCTCAACTCAAAGTCATTAAACCAGTCACACATACCTCAGTGAAGTATACCCAGAACGCAATGGGCCAACCCTCTGTGTTAATGATGAAAGCGGTAAACAATGGACCCATGTATGGAGAGAGGATAATGAAGGCAGCCCAGATATTAATTTTACGAGCACGCTCGTGGAAATAAAACATATCGAAGATGAACATCAATCCGCCACCTTGCGAGACGGTGCTGAAGAAACCATTCAGGATACGAGCAGCCATGAAAGACTCAAAGGTCTCAGCAGCAGCACACCAAGCAGCTGTAGCCGCAGCGATGACAAGGAAGTAGAATAAAACAGGGAGACGACCTGCCCATGCGGAGAGGGCTACGACGAAGATGCCGCCTGCGCCGAGCATGAAAACATTACCAACTTGGGAGTGATTAACTGTATCTTGGCTCATGTTCCATTGCCTAAAGACTGCATCAACACAATGATCTCTCTTGTGAAGGGGTATTTAATTACGTTGCCTGCGGGATGAGAGTGACAGCGCCAACGGCACTGCCATAATCGGGAAGAAAGGCTGCGAAACTGATGATGAAGAGAATAACATGTTTCTTGACAGGACTCCAGTTGAGAGGGTCGCGTGTATCGTCAGAGGGTTGGGGAATCAGAACGGTATGCCCGTCCTTGGCGAGTTTGAGGTTGCCATGGTGTTCCGTGTCAACTTTGGCTATGTAGCCTTCTGAATCTTTGGGATCAGAGGACAATGCTCTGTCGGCGACTTCTTCATCCATTGACTGCTTTGGTTTGAAATCGTCCATGCTGGTGTGAGCTCATACAAGTGCAACTGAATTATAGAATAGCCGATTGTTAAGTTTGAATGGAATGGAGGGGTGCTTGTATAGCCTGCCCAGACTTCAAGAAGATCTGCAACAGAGGGGAAGTCCATGCTTTATGTTCAATCTCTCCAGCCTGGTTCAGGATCTCCGGTGGTGTTGTAGCCGGATCTATCCCCGGGTGCGGGGCAATACCGGTAGGTTGGGATGCACGACCCGATCTAACGTAGCTGCTGATCCCCTATAACGCGGGGCCCCGCGTTGGGAAGTTCTGGTCTAGCCTCCGGAAGAACACACGCTTTATCTCGGAAAACCTCGAGCTAAAGTCCATATCTTCCGCCTTCCGGTGTCAGCACCTTATGTTTTCCGAATCTTCCGGATCTTCCGGCCTGATATGTAATAAAACATACAAATGAGGTAATTTACTACTCTATTTTGTCGTGAGAGTCTATTGAAGGACCAGTTTCTTCAGAGTTTGTTAGATCAAGGGAATTAATGCATCGATTTCTCAAACTCAAGATGAAAGACTTCGTGTATAACGTCCAGACGAACCGAGTCATCTTTGGCTCTGGCAGTATCCAAAAGCTCCCAGCCGAGATCAAGCGCCTCAACGTCTCCCGACCACTCCTCCTTTGCACACCCGGTAAACGCCACCTCACCGACCAACTCTCCGCTATCATCGAAGATGCTTCTCTCGAAGTTGCTGGCACCTTCGCCCACGCCGCAGCGCACACTCCAATCTCTGTAACGGAACAAGCAACTGCCTTCCTTGGACCTGTATCAGCAGACTGCGTTGTTTCCATCGGTGGAGGATCGGTGGTTGGACTCGGAAAAGCGATCTCCATTCGGTCAGGCGTACCTCACATCAGTGTCCCAACGACCTATTCGGGCTCGGAAATGACTCCTATTCTCGGCGAGACGCAAGATGGCATTAAAACTACTCGAGCTGACCCTAAGATCCTGCCTGCTGTTGTTATCTACGATGTGGACCTCACCTTGACGCTACCGCCTATTATTTGCAGTACATCTGGAGTTAACGCCATAGCACACGCAGTGGAGGCACTCTACGCCCATAATGCCAACCCCATCACTTCGATACTAGCCCTCGAGGGAGTTAAGTCATTAGCTGAAGCTCTACCCCAGATCGTCGAAAACCCTGACTCCAACGCCCCTCGTGATCAGGCTCTATACGGTGCGTGGCTTTGCGGCACAGTCCTAGGCAACTCATCAATGGGACTTCATCACAAAATCTGCCATACGCTCGGTGGATCGTTCGGACTTCCTCATGCAGAGACACACACTGTCATGCTTCCCCATTCCTTGTCTTACAACGCACCCTGTATCCCTGACCAAATGGCAAAGCTAGCCGCCGTTCTCCCTGGAAGCGATGGGGACGCGCTGAAAGGATTGGAGCTACTACTGGGTAAGCTGCCAGTACCACGTGGATTGAAAGATTTGGGAATGAAAGAAGGTGATCTTGAAAGGGCAGCTCAGATCGCCACCAGTAACCAATATCCCAATCCACGCCCCTTGGAGTACAAATGGATTTTGGAACTGCTGAGGAGAGCTTGGGCTGGGAAGCCCGCAGAAGCAACCTTACAGTAAGAAGTTTCATGTAAAGAGGATAACAAGAGCTATCAAAAGAATAAATAATTAGTCACATATGGAAATAGCAGAAGATCAAGTCTCCATTATCTAGGCTTCTGCTCCGTTTCAAGGTTGTCCACTTAATCAGTTACGACCTGCAACTAAGCTATGGAATCGCGTACATCTCTTATCATTGTTAGGAGGTACATCGAATTATTGACTACTTGCCTCATAGGGTTCGAGATCAGCATCACTTGCACAAAATGGCCCTCTGCGGCCCATAGTCTGCTGCGTTTACAACACTGCGCAGCAGTTGGTGACCTTGAGAGGGAGTCCAGTGAAAGTGAATAGACAAAGAAGCCAACGATGACACCTGAGAATCTTTGCCTATACTTTTATGTTTTTAGCTTGTAGCCAGCTTTGTGAAGGGGGCTCAGCCTTATAAATGGAGCGTCCATCAAGTTCTCTGGCCGTGGATGCCTGACAGTTCAGTAAAAGATGCTTAGGTCTAGTAAGTACTAACTCAGGAGTTTGGCTTTACTGACGATATGAATACGAGACTGACCAATACTGTATTCACCATCATGGATATTGGCAGTTATTTTAGAGACCCAACCGCTCACGGTGTTCCATCTAATACCTATTTAGGTCGTATTGAAGAAATCTTAATTGCTGGGGATACCGGCCATCAGATACTGCGGGCACCGAAATTGATTAGTGCGAATCAGCTGTGGGACGGTTTTACGAGTGAACGAAGTAAAGGAGCTTGAACGAGATACGGATCCCAGAGCATCAATATGAGTGGTGGTTCTCCCAGACTGCCTGGCCAAGTATTCTGCCAAATTCCTTTTCGCCACCCAAAGCTGAACAACACGATTCCCTTCCGTCTTCTCTTGGTTCTCAATCACTTTTTTATCCCATTCTTCGTTCTTTATTGTACATCGTTTAGAGTTTTCAGCTGCAAGCCCCGCTGACTGTTTGCTCTTTTGCTTGCCTAGGCCCTCTCGGGCTTTCCAAGTCCCAGGTATTAATCATGGGACCGTCACCAACAAGACCTCGGGCACAGAGCCTCATCTCAAGTCCCGGAATGGCTGCTTCACCTGCAGGAAATGCCAAGTCAAGGTCAGTGTGTCTCCGAATTCCGTTTTCCCTGGCCCGGCCGAGGCTGAAACAAGCT
This sequence comes from Fusarium sp. NRRL 29148, assembly GCA_013759095.1. Classification (NCBI taxonomy): domain Eukaryota; kingdom Fungi; phylum Ascomycota; class Sordariomycetes; order Hypocreales; family Nectriaceae; genus Fusarium; species Fusarium sp. NRRL 29148. Next base: position 4,977 of record JABSTL010001306.1, on the reverse strand, counting down.
TTTGCCCTCTTGTCAAAGTAGTGAGGAACACCCGATATGCCGGTCGTGTCTGAGCCGCAGAACGATTTGTAAATACCCAGACGGAGTAGTCAAATCTACTACAACATCATTGTCTATTCCACCACTACCCGCCCTCGTACATTCACCACTGGCCGTGTCAGCGCCACCCTCAGGTTCAGCAGGAACCCCGACTCCAGCACTCCAGAGTTATGGCCATACGAGCAGCCAAACATTAGAGTTGCATCAGCTACATCCGCTCCACCACTGGACACTCCACACAAGCGTTGACCTCTGCAGATAATCCAACACACTATACATATGGCAGGAGGCCCTTCCCCAGATTGGTTTCCAATATCCATTCGTCTTGCGTGCTTTTCTAAGTCTTGCCGCTTTGCATATTGCCTACACATCTCCGACCGAGCGGACACGCAGTTGACTAGTTGGCATGTATCACTATAACGAGGAATTGCCCGGGTTTCGCAGAAAACTCTCCACCATCACAGAAGGGAACAGCGAAGCATTGTTTACCTGGTCGATAGGCAATTTCCTGTATGTCTTTGCCACATCCAATCCCTTTACCAGGGTATAGATGGAGCCCTACCTCGTTGATATCGGTACAAAAGGAGAAGGTCTCGGGCTCAGAATGGATTTCTATTATCCGAGGGTTAGAAGCTGTGCTTCAGCTTACCCATAATTGCTTGCGATCTGGGAGTATGAAAGCGATAATGAGTATGGGGAATTGGGATGAACTCGACCCAGAACGAGGACATCAGAACCCTGAAGATGTCCACTTCTGCCGCGCCCGTGAGTCTTGGAGAGAGTCCGATTGTGCAGAGGTCTACGAACAGGCGCTCCAAGTTGTCCGGAAATGCCGACATTACTAGTCGCAGTTCCGCGAAATGGACTCTGAGACGAGAAGCAACTGGGGTTATCACAAAGAGTGGTCTGCACCTCTGATGTTCATTCATTTTGCACCCGACTCATACTTCTCATTCCTGCGCCAGAGGCAATCGCCAGCCTTGATCCTGTTTTCCCTGTTTGGGGCACTTCTGCATAAGATTTGAAATTACTGGTTCTTGGAGGGCTGGGGGAAGCGATAGTGGAGGTAATAGCAGGTATCTTGGGGAGCTACTGGAGAAAATGGTTGCTATGGCCTTTAGAGGTGATCCAAGAATAACAATTAATTAGTTAAGTCCTATAGATATACTGAAAGCGCCTGCTTGTTCGTTGTGCAGTAGCTGCTATTTATGCCCTGCTGGACTAGCCTCTACTCAAACTGGCGGTTTAATTTGCTAACTGAAGCAACCAGCGCACTCGGCAGCCTTGCCTCACACGAATCGCGCATGCCCTTCTAGAACGATGAGTATGACTAGCACTACTAAAGCCAGGAGGATGTGCAAACCACGATTGCAGAACGACATTTTGATGTGATTACAGTTGCGTAAGTAACTGACCAGACTTATATAACGATTACTTCAACTCACCACAAATCATCCAACAGAGTACAGGGATGGCTCGGGGATTTGAAGCACATAAGGCTGTTTACTTGTCAAAAACCCCTGCACGGAACCTCCGTACATTTTATTCTAGTCCTGAGGAGGGTAAGACAAGGCATATTTTCAACACTGACTTGCCTAAACGGGCCAAGGCTTACTGGGATCAGCAGAGCTGAAGCGCTCCATTTTACCCATTTTTACCGAAGTACCAAACATTATGTCACTGCCGAGAGATAAGATCAGCGTCAGCAGAGCTAAACGAATATAAATAAATCTGACATCTGTCATCTTCCCCCTCAATTGCTCATCTTTACACAACATCGTACTGCTACTAGCTTTCATTACCTCGCCATGGCTCACCAACAAGGATACCCGCAGCAGCAACAAGCGATGCAGCAACCAAGCAATGACAGAGGTGCTTTTCCAGGCGGCACGTACAGCATTACCCACCGCGACACCAACGCCGTGCTCAATGTGGACCTTCAGCAAGGCACTACGGTGCGCTCCAAGCCGGGCGCCATGATTCACATGTCCGGTTCTATTGAGTTGACCGGAAAGTCCAAGTTCTCCCTGGGAAAGCTCTTTACGGGCGGCAACATATTTGAGTCGACGTACGCCGGCCCAGGACGTGTCGCTCTCGGCCCAACACTGTTTGGAGACATTATTACCCTGCATGTTGATGGTCATCAGTCTTGGACTATTGGCAGAGACGCTTTCCTCGCTTCCACTTCTGAGGTCAGCAAGAAGAGGGAGACGCAGGGAATTGGCAAGGCTTTGTTCTCGGGAGAAGATCTCTTTGTCTTTCGTATTGAGGGTCAGGGCATTATGTGGCTGACGAGCTTTGGTGCTGTTGACCGACTAGATGTAAGACTTCCCAAACATTTGACGACCGTGGAGTACTAATTATTGATGAATAGCTCCGACCTGGAGAGGAACACATTGTTGACAACGGCCATCTTGTGGCTTGGAGCTGCAAGTACTCCATTGAAAAGGCTGGAGGAGGAGCAATGACTGGAATGAAGACGGGCGAGGGTCTGGTATGCCGTTTCACCGGTCCCGGCTCGGTTTATGTGCAGACGCGAAACATGGATGAGTTCCAGTCGTTCATCAAGGCAACTGTTGGAGCTTAGCTGGTAATTTGGACTTGGTTTTAATTTTTTATAAGATTCCCCGTCCCTCCGGCCTTTCTCAGCCCAGCCTGATAACTAAAACGTTGATGTGACGTGAAGCCATGTCAGCGGGGGGCCTTGCTTGCTGGTGCATCACCTGTATGGTTCCTAAATATCGTTATGAAACAGACCGATTTCTCGGCGATTCTGTTCTTACCTTTTTCCTAGGCACAGAGCAACAGGCGATTCCATAACCCTTCATCGCACGTGAAACAAGACCCCGCAGACAGCTCGACCGGTCTTCGGCGTCGTGCTAGGTTCTCTCTGCCGGAATAAGCTCTCAGGCACAAGTCTCAACTGCAAATAACACTTCTAGCTCTCAGCGTCGTGCATATAGTCATGTTGCGCAACTAATGGGGTACATACGCCGAATGAGTACTAAAAGAAATACTCGAGTAGGTGGCGACTGTCTCGACCAAGTGTCATCTATAGAAATAGCCCAGGAGCGCTTAAAACTAATTATATATCCCATCCATCCAGGACCTAACTGAACAAGGTTGTAAGTCTCGACAACCGGCTACTCTCTCTATTATACATTGAAAAGTGCAATTTGAAGCACCAGAAATGCCTGTACTGACGCCGCGATCGATACAATAAACGAACTCCACCATTTCGATACAAAACAGTAGAGAAATGGCGATAATATCGTTAAGATTACTGCGGAACCGCTTGGCAAGGCCCAAGCGGCCACGGGTACTGTCTTGCTCCTCATAAGGGGAAATGCACCAACGCAAAGACTGAAGACCTGCATTATGCAGCCCTGGAGGAGAAAAAAGAAATCTTCCTCTGCCCAAAACCCAGGCTTCCGATCCGAGAAGTTCCAAGCATATGCGAGCATTGGGCCGCTACAGAAGACTGTAACAATGAAAGAGGTCCATAGTATTATAGAGAAGGCTTTGGAACCCTATAAGTTAGTGGATTAGCAAATGTTCTATCAGGCAATTTATATAGAGATTCAGTACTATCTTCTCGTCTGCTGCTGTGGTCTTAGATGCCAAGGCTTTTGAGGACAACTCCCTGAGATTCCTAAAGATGGTTTCCCTATTGAGAAAGCTCAGTATAATATAAATACATATGGCTTCGTCATATCTTACCAAGTAGGCAACTGACGATTTGTAGACAGCTGTTGATGCAGGAGGTTGATTATCGCGTCCAGAAATAAATACTTATCTCCTATCGCGTTTTTCGTCAATACGTCAAGGCTACCTTTTTCAGCAGCCAGCTCCAATGCGGCCGGCAGGGGAGAAGCGAATTTCTCAAGTATTTTGGCATAACGTGTCGCAATTTGAATATTTTTCTCGTTCTTGCCTGCGGGATCTTGTCTGAATAATTCGCGGTGCACAGAAGCGGCTAAATCCCATTCCCTCAAAAGCTCCCGATCTTTAAGATAGCCTTCTGAAAAATGAGACTTCCCGCCATGGACGTCGAGCAGGTCGCTCCTGGCCTTTTCGAGGCGAATTAAGCGCTGTTGGTCATCGGGCTCCCTCTGATCTTCGTCTAGAGTTTGGTTTTGCAGAATCTGCGCAGAACATTCGAGAATTTTGCATTCGAGGCGGCTGAATATGTGTGCCACTTCAAGGAGCTCGATGTTCTTTAATGGGGGCGTATACCTGCTGCTGACCGGAATGGGTTGAATGTCAGATTCGAGGCCTGGTTATGCCGTGAGACTTTGGTCAGGACTCAGGTTATCTGTTGTATATACACAAACCTGGATATTGTCTTGGAAATCGGCGGCGAATGCCCTGCTGTTGAGCTACGGTCGACATGGTTGCGGATTGATAGTGGTCTTAAAAGAGGTGTCTTGTTGTTGGACTTTATAGAAAAACACGAGATACACTGCCTCACAACCAAAAGCAAGTACGATAGATTTCAGAGAACATAACCACTTACACATACGTCACTGGCGCATACTTATCCAAGCACTGCCTCAATGGTCTCACCCAGCCACTCGGCATAGTAGTCTGTCTAGCCAATCACATCGAGTTCAACACTTTCCATGGCCCAGTCTTGGCGCAAAAAGGCGTAAGTACTCCGTATGAGCTGGCAAGATCAAGACTGGACGCCACAGGCAAAAGAGGGGGCAGGCTTGAAATAGTCTACTACCTGCAGCGCCTCGTAAGGCTCATTTCTTTATAACCAAGCATTATAATATCTTAATAAAGTACGGTATAAAAGCCTTAATCCTAGCACTTGGAATAAAGAAAAAAATCTTTTAAAATGCCCTGGTTTACAGATAAAATAGTCTATTTTATCTTAACCAATTGCTATTCTCGTTCCTGATTAAGGTAAAAAAAAAGATTTTTAAGATCAGC
>JABSTL010001305.1:0-17670 GCA_013759095.1 Fusarium sp. NRRL 29148 | reverse complement strand
GAATTGAAATATCCCGCATGAGCTGAATTGGGTAGAAGGGGGAGACTGGGGGGAGACTGGGGAATGCCGGCCTAAGGGAAGTTGAGAAGCTGGGGGCAGTGGGTAGAGCCTAGAGGGAGGGGGCCACTCTCACCCTGAATGTCTCAGCATTTCTCTGCCCATGGGGTCTTGGCGCACTGACGAGAAAAATTGGAGAAAAGACTCCGGAGCTGACTGCTGCTGCTCTGACGAGCTGCGATGTGAAATACGACCTAATCCTTTTTTCGTTTAGTTGAGCTTCGAAAAAGCTTCGAATGCTTCTAGGTAGTCGCGAGGAGAGTCAGTTGATTAGCCTGTTTCTGTCTAGTGAATGAAATCAAGTGCCGGTTTGGCCGACACGTGAGGGTTGCGAGATTGATGCTGAGCCATGCCGTTTTGATGATGGCTTAATACGGTGTGATCCGCGGGGGGAGGGCGAGAGTTCACCACTTGCGAGAGAGATCATGATCCAGATCTGAGTGATCATCGAGCTGGAAACGTACGTGCTGCTGCATGAGACGGCATTGCCCGATTGGACAGGGAGACAATTGTCGCTCCGATTGAAATGCTGGTGATTCATTGGGTGTTACGCTTCTTGGTCGTGGGATTACCAATGAAAGCTAATTCACCATAACCGCCACATAAACGTCTCTGTGGGGAACGCATAATCATTCATCCTTCCGTAGAATGTGGCTTCGACACCTCTCCTCAGTTGAACAGTAACACTTAAATACTTATCAAACCTGGTAGACATGTCATTTATTTGGTCAATTGACATTGAAGAGAACTATAGCTCAACAGCTACTCGTTCAATTTCGATATCAGCCTCTCTCGGCATACATAAGCGTTGCTGGTTATGTTTGGTGGCGACGACTGTAAAAGAGTGAGTAGAATAGGTGTTCCACGCGTATGTGTCACCGCAATGAGCCGTCTGTTGACGAATTCAATTGTCCATGATATACAATTCACTTTGTGGCCATAATATTAGGCTTTTTCTTGCAACTGACGTTTGCAAGCGGTGTAAAGTGTCTCCGATATTATGTTCTTGCTCTTGGTGCAGGGTAAGACATACGTCACCCACCGATATCACCGAACTCTGGAGCCGATCTTTTGTCTTATCTGATAACAGAATTCACCGCACTTCACCTGAGATTACCTTAATGCCGAGCTATATCCACTGAATACACCGATGACCGAACTCTTAACCGCGGGTATTAATACTCAGTGCGCATGACACTCACATTGACAATTGTTCTTGGCATTGATTAAGTGTATAGATATTATCATGGATTCCAGACTTCTACTTCAAAATGGTACCGTGTTGCAGCATGATGCGCAAGACAATGTCATCGCACTAAAAAACACCGACATCTTGATTGAAGATGATCGCATCATTGACATCGGACGTGGTATTGAACCCCAAAATGCATCCAAGATTAGCTGTGAGGGGAAAATTATCGCTCCTGGGTTCATCAATGCTCATCATCATGTTTGGCAGAGCCAATTGAAAGGGAGACTTGGCGATTCTACAATGCTGGACTACATGCTTGAAGGTAAGCACCCTTCCCAAAAAAAAAAAAAAAGGTTTGGGCAAATCGCTGATTATACACTAGCCAATCTTCAAAGCTTTAACTTTACGCCAGAAGATATCTTCTGGGGTCAACTAGCTGGATGTCTTGAAGCACTTGACGCTGGAACGACATGCGTCGTAGACAATGCACACGGCGCGTCCAGCCCTGAACACGGCCCAGCAGCTTTGAGTGCGACACTAGCATCCGGTATAAGATCCATCTATTGCCACGGTGTCATGCCATTACGCGCTGTAGAATGGACAGAGTCTTCGTTTGAGCTCGATCGTTCTCCTCAACCTGATTGGCTGCTGCCTCAGATGGATTCCCTTGCTGCAAAGGCCCCGTTTGGAGATGACAAGAGGGTGCAGTTGGGTTTCTTCTTTGACAGCTACTTCTTGCCAGAGAACGTCATTTCTGAGACGCTCAATCATGTGAAAGAGGCTGGAGTGAAGCTTATTACAAGCCACTACAGACACTGGCCAGTTTCAAGGGGTATGCATCGTCTGAATCATCTCTGTTGGGTATATGATGCTGACATATTACATAGGACAATCTCGCGTGCCGGAGCAACTACACGCAAGTGGCATTCTCGGCCATGATATTCTTCTTACTCACGGCAACGGAACAACACCAGAACAAGCGTCTCTACTCACTGAAGCCGGAACTTATATCGTCTCAACTCCAGACGCCGAAATATTCATGGCATCAGGCGCAGACCCAGTAGCATTTCGGGAAGATCTCCCACTGACATGTCTCGGAGCCGATTGCCACTCATGCGGACCAGTCAGTATGATGCACCAGATGCAGATCGCGCTCGCAAGTGATCGAGGAATGCAGAACGTCAAGACTTTCGCTGAAGGTCATTACCCCAAGACGATGCGGGCTACGGTGCAGAAAGCGTTCAATCTGGCTACTATCAAAGCTGCTCGTGCGATCAACATGGACAAGGACATTGGATCTATCACAGTAGGAAAATTGGCGGACTTGGTCATCTTCGACACGACTTCTCCTTCTATCAGCTGTGCTGCTGATCACGACCCATTGACTGCCATTGTCCGCCATGCAGGTGTCAGAGAAGTTGAGACCGTCATAGTCGGCGGCAAGGTCCGAAAACACAATGGAAGCCTGCAGAATGTACACTTGGTAGATGGACGAGAAGCTGGCTTCGATCTCAAGCATGAGGCAGTTGATTCGAAGGATGGATTGTCGTGGAAAGAAGTTGCAAAAGAGTTATCGAGGAGTCGAAGAGAGATTGAGGGCAGAATTGATCAGGTCAATAAAGAGCTGGCTAAGGAGAAGCTTACTGGAATGATGGGTGGATTGCAGGATATCTTGGTTGACTGATAGATCTTCGGTTCAGAACTCAACCGTGTAGCAATAATAGAGAGACAGATCCCAACTCTGGCCTTAATTATAATCGCAGCGGAAACTTCAGACCTTAATCCTAAATGCTAAAACGACTTAAGTAACTAGTACAAGTTTAGGGATGCCCTTTACTGAGTTTATGTTCATACCCTGACCAGGAGTTGGAGTTGGAATCGGCTTATCTTATCAGGATAAGCGATACCAACAACACCATCAGCTTATTTCTCCAGGTCACATTTGTCAACTCTTCATATAGACAGCTGATCTCATCGCCCCAACGACAAATATGCTGATGCAAAGGATACCTCAAACCGTTCGTTCGAGATGGTCAAATTGTCGACCGCTTCTTAGCCATCGACTTCTTCAATTCCCTCATTATGCCGTTCCAACGCGCGGAAACGCGCACACATCTATATACGTCCCACCCACTTACTCACGTATACAAATTAGCTCAAAGGAAGATACTAAGCGTCTCTACTCCCTTTTGCAATCCTATATTGAAGACCCATCCCGCGCAAAAGCCGTCACAGAGGTCGTCATCGACACGACGCCCTGGATCTACGCCTCTACATCCCAGGTACCGGTTTACGATGAACTGCCGACCTCGATGGGATATGAAGAACTTGGCGATCCGCCGGAGATAACATTAAGAAAATATGCATGTCGCTTAGACTTGAGCGACGAGACCGCTGACCAGGTCGATAAGATCCTTAGCTGGAAGTGTCGCGAGTATGAATTTAAGCTTCAGAAGGAAAGCGAGTTTGCATCTGCCATGATAATTCTTCTCTTCTCACTCTGCGAGAATATCTCTACGCTATATCTTGCTGAAAACCTCCAACAACCTGTTCTGGACTACATGCTCAAGGCGAATTATGCACAGATGAAGAGTCCTCCACTACAGAAATTGAAGAACGTCCGTTTTTTCCCCGGCACTCAAAGCGACGAGAGGTTCTACAGCGCGTTCGATATTCTTGGATTCATCCAGTTGATACATCGTCTCCCAGCGCTCGAGTCAGTGGCAATGGACGGCATGTCGGATTATCAGGCGGACCAAACATTCTTCGTTCCGGGGACAGGAAACATGGAGAAGTTGGAAATCACCCATTGCGATATTTCTCCTAGCTTCCTTGCAGTCATGATCTCGATTCCCAAAGCGCTTGAGGAATTTAAGCTGTCGATTGGTGGTTTGATGACTCTTGACGGGGCAGATACTTATAGTGAACCGTTTTATATAGTAAAGGCGCTTTCTGCGCACAGAAACTCGCTGAGAGTATTGGATGTTGATGTTGATGTAGGTGCTGGGGCAAATGCGGTGGACTTGTATGATGACAGGAACTATGACGAGGGAGAAGATGATGGGACGAATTGGGAGATAAAGGACCAGCTTGATCTGTATGGACGCGACCGGCTGGCTTTGGATAAGAAGATCAGTACTGTGCACAAGAAGGCCAGTGGCAAAGAGTACACACCGACTATCGGGTCATTACACGACTTTCCTTACCTCACTCATCTGAGTATCGGCATTATGCCACTCCTAGGGGAATACCTCGGTGAATACGATCAGTATGGATTCAAGGAACCGCCATACCGACTTGAACAACCTGCCCCCTTCCGACTGGTAGACATGTTACCGCCATCTCTAGAGTATCTCTGCCTGTATGGATATGCGCGGGGTGAAAATCCGGATGTCGACGAGCATATTGAAGAGCTTTTGGCTAAAAGGGATGACAAGTTGCCGAATTTGAAGGTTATTGAGGGTATCGATGAGCGCGTAAGGGATATAAAGGATGTTCTTCATGATATGGCCGTGGCGGAAGTTGATGAGGAGGAGCTTTATGTGAGAGGGGAGGGATTTGAGGCTGGATGGAAGAAAGTGGAAGAGCCGAAGCAGACTTAAGATGTAGAGAACTAGCGATAGGCGATACCTAATTTTTAGATGATTATGAACCTCATTTAAACTGTTTATATGTAAATGGGTTTCCTGTAACGCTTCAGAGTAGCTTCGGCTTGCCCTGTACCAATACGCAGTGCATGCTATTATTGGTCAAGAAGCTCGGAACAGCCCCACTGCGTGATCGTCATTGCAGGATGTCGATCCACGCGTTCTTACTGATGAGACGAACCGGGATCCTTTTATCATTTAGCAAATTATCTTCTCGTCAAAGCCAACCACTCGCCCACCCGACTCGATACTCTCCATCTACCACGGACAATTCTTCGGTACAGCCCCACGTATGCCTCTACCAAACCCTCGCCACCACGTCAAGACGGGCTGCCGAACCTGTAAGTGCGTTACTCTTGACTCCCGCGAGTTACTCCGTGTATTAACCACTATGAAAGAGCCCGGAAGTTCAAATGCGACGAAGCCAAGCCTTCATGTAGGCGCTGTGTATCATCTCGCCGCGTCTGCGGCGGCTACCAAGGCACAGCCAGCCTGACGTGCTACCGCCCGAACCAACTATCTGCGCGCGATCCGAGAGAAGGCCGAGCGTTTCAGTTCTTCACAGAAATGGTCGGACCAGTTCTCTCGGGTCCTACAGACTCTTACTTCTGGACGCATCTGGTCATGCAGTTCAGCCATTTTGAGCCTACCATGCGCCATGCTGTTCTGTCAATTAGCTCGCTCTATGAAGAATTCGCTAGAGGCTCTCGTATCACTCGGCAGGTTTGTGGTAGCACATTTGCTGTTAATCACTATAATGCGGCTATAAAGTATGTCAAGTCTGCTAGTGATGAGCAGATGATACTTGTTCTCTGCGTACTCTTCATTTGTATTGAGTATCTACAGGGAGACTTTGACGCCGCTATGCAGCACTGCCATCATGGCACCATGATTCTTAACAACTCGTCGCGTCCGGAATGGATGTGTCAGTATCTTGTCCCCATATTCCGACGGCTAAGTATAACGCCGATTTTCTTTGGCGGTGCTAGACCACCGACGCGTCTCCCACAGCTCATTGGATTCGAGGCATCGATGCCTTCAGAGTTTAGCGACTCTCGAGAAGCGCAGATAGTGATTGACGATCTGATGATTCGGATAATGGGGTGCCTGTACGATGGCAATGATGATAGGGTCGAGCTTGCTTCACTGCTCGATGACTGGGATTGCAAGATGAATCATCTAGAGCGTGCACTCCCCCCATCTGCAACATCGGATAGATACGCCATATGCGGAATGCGTTTCAGGCACAATATGGCTAGTATTTACATACAGCAGCAAAAGTCGCATACAGAAATGTGGTGGGATCAGCATCTCGACACTTTCCGGGATGCTGTCAGCTCAGCAGAGAAAGCGTTTCTCATATCAACAGCACCGGGTCATCAACACATACCACAATCAAGCTTCAGCTTCGAAATGAGCTGGTTACCAATGTTATTCTTCATCGTCCTCAAATGCCGAGACCTGAAAATTCGTCATACAGCATTATCCTGGTTGGCGCAGCTTGGACTGGCCAAAGAGGGTCTGTTTGACGCGGGGACTCTGTATAGAGTTGGAAGACGTCTTATTGAGCTGGAACACGATATATCACTGGATGAAACTGATGAACTGGCGAGTGGGGTTGTACCGCCGGAGGAGAAACGCTACTTCGCTATTCCGATAAACCACGAGTTGCAAGTCATCTCCAACCGAGACGGCACAGTCAGTTACAGAAGACATGTCAAGTTCCTCAGAAAAGACATGGAGGGTAAGGTAACCGAGCGGGAGGAATATATCTATGATGGTAAACCTCGTGGATGCAGCGTTAGGATTCCGCCAATGAGGTGTGCATATCGCCTGTAGGGGTAGAGTCATTCCTCGCCGCCTCACTCTGTGCAACAGCCGTTCGGGCCGCTTCTTTGAGAGATACATATGTTCTAATAACTACTACCCCTGTACTTATACTATACCGAGGAGACTTTACATATGATCTGCGACCTTTGTGTTTTGCCTCTCCTGGGCGATCCCAAACGGCGTCTTATTGTAACTATCACAAACATTGAGATTTGACACCCTATTATGAGCTTTCAGCAGCGTCTAGATACCCATTGACAACAGCCGGGAAGATTGGCGTCCAGCCACGAGAGTCGTAACAAGATGGTCAATGATGCCTAGATTCCGTAGCTCAAATGCTTTGACGAGAATCATTGGACCATCCATATCTATACCAGATTTCGCATTTGGGTTGGCGTCGTGTTTGAGCAGCTCTTCCGTGACATTTACGTGCCCTCCCGTCACAGCGTATGACAACGGTAGTTCACGACCGCTGCACCTTTCGTTAGGGTTCACTCCGTTTTCGAGTAGTTCCGCCACTATTTCGTGATTTCCTTCTTCAGAGGCATATGAAAGCGCAGTGATGCCGTTAGTAGCGATGGGTGTTCGAAAGACTTTGTGGAGGACCAGTTGACGAGCAAGGCGATGATCTTGCTTCTTGGCAGCCCAAAGTAGAAGATTTTCGTCACTGAAACGACGAATCTCCTTTACCGCCCCATGTTCAAGAAGCAGCTTGATGACGCCAAGATGTCTTTCTGTAAGTGGTTGAGACATGAAATGTAGTGTTTCCATCATTGGCTTGACCTGGGCGCCATTACGAAGGAGCAAGTCAACAATGCCCACTCGTCCACTATTGATAGCATTCAGCAGTGGTGTCCACCCGCGAAAATCACTCTTTTCAATATTAGCCCCATTCTTAAGAAGCAGAGTAGCTGTTGCTACATGTCCGTTGATGACACCATAGTTGAGAGGCGTCCTGCCAAAACAGTCCTTTGGGTCGATTTTAACTTTATCAATCAACAGATTCACAATGTCCAAATGCCCAGCAGCACTAGCATAGTGGAGAGGTTGCAAACCCATCCTATTCTTCATTTGAATTCCCGTCTGGTCGTAGATCAAACGTGTGGCTAAGTCAATACAGCCAGTGAAGGAAGCGATGTGTAGAGGAAGACGACCCCAGGTGTCGGGCTCATTAGCGCCACCACTGAGCAGGTGTGCAGCATCGTCACCCACACCGAGATCAAGCGCCAAGTGTAGCAGGGATCGGCCAAACATATCCTTCTCCTCTGTGGCTTGGAGATTCGAGATTAGTTGTCCTCTTTCTACTCTATCTTCAATTAGTGATAGTAGATTGTGTGTCCAAGGTAATGGCAGCACTGTGCAATTTTCAATATTCCTCAGGTGTTCCATCACTTCACTGTATTTCTGGGCATAAGATGACAGCTCAGACTCTTTCGACAGTAGATGAGACTTCTGGAGGAGTCGACGTTCTTGCACTTTGAGGGCATAAAGTGCAAGGCTTACTTGCTGATAAGGCTGGGGTTTGTAGAATGTAGTTTCCGTCTCGCCAGCAAACCAAATCGCAAAGCCTGTTTCGCGCCAGGAGTAGTAAGTGCTTGAAGATTTCGATGAAAAGTAATGCAAAGCCGCTAAAGATGAAGTACTTTTACAGGCTTCAATTTTAGGTCTAACTAGTGCTCGATTCTCGCGAATTTGTTTGAGCACCTCAACCTCAAGATCGTCAACTAGGTCAAAATCAGGTAGGCCGAGTTGAATGTATGTTTCCCGGTGGATGGCGAGTGCAGCCTTTGAGTATTGCGTCAACCTCTCCAGCCAAAAGACCTCTAGCGACCTTTCTATGTTAGTCTAAAGTCTAAATAAAAGCAAAGATAACCTAGAACTTACAAATATTCACTGGCCTTATCATCATCGACGTCGGTTGCTGCAATTTTCCTTTTTCGGGCCTGCGCTCTTTCAGTAAGCACAAGTCCTGTACATTCACTCTGCAACCCTTTCTCGTTGCATCGTTGACAAGGGGTCTGTAGACCAGCATCCCCCAGGTTGCACTTGTTCCAGAGACGTGTTAGCATAAACTTATAGTGACGAGTATGTTGAATCTCCTACCTTCTTCTTGGCTTTACGACACGGCGGGCAACTGAGCGTGGAGACTGGCATGATAAACCTTTTGGGTTGTGATTTAGTTGGCATTAATGAAGTCACAGAGAGGAGAGACAGTCATAATAAGCAGAGCCTTGTTATGCCTAAAGCTGGTATGCCTAAGGCCGAAACGCCCTTCGATAGTAGGCCTCAGATTGACCAATAGAGCAACCGTCGCAATGCAGGGATTCCGGGATCATGGAGGGACACGGAAAGCCACAAAGTACAGCCAATGGCGAAATAGCGCAATGAAAACTGTCTCACATTGTGGCGGACAAAACGATCAATGTCAGTTCAAAATGAGGGATGTCACAGACCACCTGGATTGTGAGGCAAACGAAGACCCAGCCAATAGCGAAACCGTCGCAATACCGGGGATAAGAGGTGAAGATGCGGAGTTCAAAGGACAGCGAATGTGCAGCCAATAGCGAAACTGTCGCAATGCAGGGGATAAGAGGTAAAGATGCGGACCAGGCGCCAGAGTAAGACGGTAGCACAGATAGCCAATGGCGCAACAGCGCAACAAGACCTTTAGAAACCATCGACAACAGTCCAATGTCAGTGATATCATGGATCTGTTGCCAAGCTTAAGGTACCAAGAAGGTCCAGCCAATAACGGAACTGTCGCAATGACCATCAGAGGGCCTGATCCCAGCCACTGAGCCTCGACATGAGGGTGAAAGCACCTGTTGGCATTCAATCTCTTACGGGGTACGGTTGTGCTTAAAAGAGGATATATCAGCCCTCTAGTTGTCTTGGTCAATTCGCATTCATTGCATTCATCAAACCGACAAAACCTCTGCTATCATTACCCACGCATTACATCCAGCTCATCAACCAATCCATATTACGGAGCCAACCAGAAGAAGTCAATCATACCATCCGTTCAAAGATGACTTCTCTTCCGCCTGCCGCTGTTATTGCTCTGGCGACCAGCATTCCGTCACTCTTGGTAGCTATTCTAGCGCTTTGGATCACCTACCTGAGCTTTCGCAACACCCATAACTTGCGCACCGGCCGACAGGATGAGAGCGATTGAGGAATCTTCCAGAGGCCCAAGGAACAAACCAGGCCAAGAAACACTCACGTGAGTGCACTGACACCGAGACTGGAAACGCAGAGGCTAATATGATAATCTCAGAAGAGCTTTTAGAGTCTGCATTTTTGTGATAGTTTCATGAATTGGAATGTGGTAAAACAGGTTCAGTATTTTATTACCTGACCTGCCCGTTTCCAGCGACCCGGAAGTAGGAAGATATATCTTTAGAATGTAATAAGCCAGATTATCCACTTTGAACTGAATTACATGTACCTTGCCATGTGTATACGCCCGGATGTTTTTCAAGCTAACTTCAAATATTCCTATTCCTGAGAGGATTGACAGAACTTGCTCCCTGTAGGTAATTGTTAAGCATCCTCTCCTCCTCAGCATTACACACATTTGTAGACCGCCCGCGACGAAACTCATCGCCAAAGGGCTTAACAACTGTAGTCGAGGCTCTTGATAGACCGCGCAGTTCATCAGCTTCGTCTGCCCATCTCCCACCAAGTATTTCCACGTGCTCCAAGACAACATCACATGGACCTTCAACACGGGCCAGGTATTGACCGAGTTTGCCAGCGCTTAACCTAGCACCGACCAAATGCAGCCGTTTTAAACGGTTGTTATGTGCTCCAGCGAGGAGTTCATTTAAACTGCGCAAGTTGAAAAAAGAAACGCTGAGATCCTCGAGACCGGAAGGCTGGAGGAGTGCTGAGAGGAAGTCTGAAACTAGATCCATCGCATCCTCTTGATGGTCGAAAAACCATCCCGTCATGGAACCTTTCACTGCGTCGAGAGTGAGCGTTTTCATGTTCTGAAGCGATTCGATGAGTGCAACTCGCTCAGAAGGAGACATGGAGAGCTTGGCGTAGCTACATGGCGCAGAACACTGGAGTTTCATCTCTCGCAAGGTTACTCCTGCTCTGTGTATCCCAACTGGAAGCATATGTAAGAATTCGGTTGGTGGTTCGAAATCAGGGTCGGGGTAGAGATTTGAAGCGTCTGACCAGGTATGCGGTCTTAACATGACTGCTCTCAGAGATATGAGGTAGTCTCGGTCGATGAGGTAGGCATCTCTCAGAGCAGTATCTTCGCCATCGGTGACTTCTAACCTATCGGCATGAGGCATTTTCGCCATGGCGGATGCGATGGTGGAGAGGAATGTCCCGTTCTCTCGCATTTGCTGTTGCGATTCAAACAAAAGCTGATATTCACGATGGGCATCTGTTAGGATTTTCCGATACTTGGTATGTTGTTCCGAGTCCCGCTGCGCTTCTGGATCTGCGGTATAAATTGAGTTCCAAGCAGAAATCATATCCTTTCCTAATTGAAGTACTTCGTGATTGGCCCAATCGGGCACTTTGGAGGATAGCCTCTCATGCAGTTCACCCGAGATCACATCCTCAAGATGGTCAAGATGGTTCCTCATACCTGCGATGTGAGAATAGGCAAAGTGGGTAAGGTCGGCTGCCATGCGTTGCTCGTAGTACGGGAGCTTGACGTGAACGCTACGCACCCCGGATCTAATCAATTCGTGACGCGAAACATTCTTCAAGCGCTCCAGAGACTTCTCGGTCATATAGACACTTATTTCAGGGATGAGAAGCGGTGAAGCCCATTGGCAGAAACATCGGCATGTCAAACGGAGAGAGCGGATGTCATCAACGCGAGCAACCTTGGGTTCATTTGGATCCCTGGCGTGGAGCAGAAAATTAAATATACGATGGAGAAGTTCTGGGGGTGTAGTGTTGATCGAAGCTACAGGTCGTGGCTTTGTGCGGGGATTCATGATTGATGAAGAAGAATCAAGCAGTGTTGTGTTACGATCTATGAAACAGTATATTAAGCCCTATTGACTTAGGCCCTAATTAATGTAGGGGTCTTTACGTTTCTAAACGTATTTGGCCCAGTGAATTTGTACGACAGGATCACAACAGGGTCTTAGCTTTTCTTAAGGCGGTGAAAGTGTGTCGATCCGCTTAGTCAGGAATAGGAACGTCGGATTAACAGCAGTTATGCGGGGTTAAACAGGGTTGAATAGTGCATTGCTGATACTTATGATGAAGTCAAGAATAAGAGGAATTTTACGCCTGTTCATTAAAACTATAGCTGAAACCTCGATGTTGAAGAATAGCTAACTAGTACAGTTAGCTTGTAGGCATTAAAGCCATATGACCAGGTAACAAGTGACTCCTAATTGTATGCGCATCTCTGTGAAGAATTCTTTCCGGACTAGATAGAACGAAGGAACAACGGCAGATAGTATCGATGTCATTAGTACCTTTCAGAGTCTCAGAAGCAGCACCATTCTCCATCCATTTAATAAGAGTTTGTCACGTGGTTTGCGGCGAGGCACTATGAGGCTATTTCGAGGTAGCTCTTATAATTGGACTATGCAACGCATGCTTCATACATGCAAACCGACGCGGCAAGGACTGTTTGGGAGTGCATGGGCGCGGAACCGTTATCTGACGCTAGCCTGCCGAAGCCGAGATAAGCGCTGGCCTCCAGTCAGCCCAAGGCTTTTCAGCTACAAGCATGGCTCTGATGTAAATGAACTGGGCGTTTTTCTTGCCTCCTGCATCGTCAAGCATTACATCTTACAAAGTCCGAGGCCGCCCATTACGGTTTCCGGCAGACTGTTGTATTGCACGACAGTGCCATCATTCATTATTCCTCGATTATCTGTACGTCACCACGCACGAGACTACCCCATTATCCTCATCGCTCAATCGCATACCGCTGAGGCGATAACTCTTCGCCACCCGGTTCAGGCTGAAAACCACCATATACCGGCACAATGGACTTTTTCAATCGCTTACTCGGTCGAAACACCGATACCAAGTACAAGTATCGTGGCGCCAAACTCCCGAAAGAACCACTAACGCCACGCGAGATTGAGGAAATGCACAGAAAGCTGCATCCTGATACGCACGCAGACAACGCAGCAGAGCCAAAGCCCATTTTTGACCCTTGCGACAGGAGTGTGCCTTATGCACAATCGCTGGAACAAAAGTTCTCTGCTGTCGGCTCGCTACAAGATGCGCAATCGGAATCATTGCTGTTTAGCAAATTGCCACTAGAGGTGCACATGCAGATCTGGCGTCTTGTCATGGGGAATCACAAGGTGCACTTGACTGTGCACCGTGGCAGACTCAAACAGTCAGCGTTTGAGTCGGAGAGTTATCAGTGGTTACCGCAGAGAGGACTCTTGAGAGTCCCTCTAATTTGTCGCGCAGCGTATGTACCCTCCAGTTTGATCATAAAGTAATACTGACTTTATATCTTAGATACATGGAGTCCATCTCCTACCTCTACTCTGACAACACCTTCTGCTTTGGCTTTGGCCAAGCCAGCTCAAAGTCAGCGCTCACACTGCTAGACACTATGCTTCCCAAGCAGCACATTTCTTCCATGCAACACATCGAAGTCGGATGGCATCTATACGCCGGCGTGAGTCAGTACTACGACAGCCACCCTCAAGCATGGGACATTACACTGGACGTCCCAGCGCCTGAGACTGAAACTCTCTGGAACAAAGTCTGCGCGGACCTCGCCAAACTATCGCATCTGCGAACGCTGAGGATTGTGGTCTGGCTATCTGGTGATGAGAGAGGACGGTTTGTGGAAAGGGAGAGAGACATGCTTGCACCGCTGTTGGTGATGGGATATTTGGAGCGGTTTGATATTCATTTGCCCTGGAAGCAAGGCGATACTGAGATGTGGAAGGATGCCCCGTTTAACATTTCTAGTCGTTTCAGGGCCAAGGAGATGTATGGTGTGAGCATTCCTTTACCCGATGATGACTTTTACTGGTCGGGCTCACCTGCTCAACGTAGGATATATAGGTAAGCATTTGGATATTTAGAGTAAAGCGGTTTTATTTCTGCCAGCTCAGTTGCTTCTAGAGTCAAGAATGATGAAGGTAACATATCAATACTGGCCTACTATCGCAGGCACTGCTATGTGAAGCAATGGAAACCATGGATCTACGCATCTTCTCCCTCCTAAGCTTCTATCTCATGCACATCTTTACAGAATCGACAGTAGAACTGCCTCCTCGACGCACCGTAAACCCACCCAGGCCCATCAACATACAGCGGATACAGACCATCCTGAGACTGTGGCCGAATATCTGAACACATACAGCAAACCCTGTATCTGCTACAAAACCCTTTTCTCCAGTGTTCACAAAGCACGATCGCTGATCGAAGTGTGTCGTACTCTTTATCTGCCTTCTGGCATCCCTTACAATAGCCTGCCCATCTTGGTGCCTCGCAGTCCCAGCCTGTGCCGTCGATGTATCGCGGGTAGCGACCGTTTGGGCGTAGTGCACGTGAGTCTGCACAGGTGCAGCACTGCCTCGGTGTTCTGTATCTGGTACAGTAACGTAGTTTACAGTGGTCGCAGGGGCGATGATATGAGTAGAATGTGCATTTTTGTATCTTTGCAGGTTCGCCGTTGGTTTGTTTCTGAAGACGATACGGCATACTGGACTGATGCAAGCAAGGACATAACAAGCTTTGAGACTCCAAGAGGCATGTCACGGCGAGGAATAGATGCTGTACTTCTAGGGCGGCAGATGAGATTGTTCAAAGGTCTGGCATCGCGTCTACAAGATCACAGACATCTTTTGTTCGCGTTTGACAGGTCCGGGGGATTAAGTCTTGGTGACTCATGAGTAAAGGCTGCCTGATCAGCATTGTTTGGAGTAGCCTTACCAGTGGCTGTGCTCGACTAGTGAAGGCCTAGACTAGCGGCACCCAACCCCTTGAGATACCGATATGTCAGACGCGTGATGGAACCAATTCCGCTCTTATGCCTATTTCCATCATTCCGAGTTGCCATCCTCTCTCTATCAACCCTTCGTGCTTTACCCATGACTTCCAAGAATATATCTGAGCCATTTTGTCACCTACAGAATGACGAACCTTCCGCAGCATCCAAGCCATGTACAGGACACCTGGTGGCAAAGCTATGAAAGAAGAATCGACGACAAATTCGAGCGAGTTCTATTCTATGCCACCGAACTTTTTATTATGCTGCTGGCTGCGGGATACCTTGCCAAGATGCTTGGAACTATTTGCGTCAGCTTCCACAGATGATCGTGCATGGCACTCCTCGCAAGGCCAAATCTAGAAAACACCGCAAATACCATCGAGACCTGGTAGCTGGACTCAAGACACCCATTCCAAGGCCGACTAACATTAGACAAGACGCGCAGCTTCAATCTCGTTTGTTCCGACTGCCACTGCAAGTCCGCCTGCGCATTTGGGAGTACTGCCTTGGCCAGAGGTTTATCTATGCGCCCATCTACAACCGCAGCCGTCATCATTTTGTGGCACGCGCTTCTTATTATCAAGAGTCTTGGCCCTCAGGAATACGCACACGTCCTCAGTCAGACCTTGCTGATACTTTGACTTCCGCTTGGCGACCTCTGGAAATAATCTTACTACCTGAGATCCCGGCAGAACCGGAGTTAATATAACCGAAACAATCAGTGGCATTTAGTAGAATTGGAGCCTTTCTTACGGACGAACAAACATCTACCTCTAGCACAAAATGGAAAAGCTCGGAGCTCATCTTGAGCTGCAAGGCTATTCACACCGATGCCGCCCGTGTAATGTTTTCACACAACGCATTCTCGTTTACATACCTACCACATTTTCCTGCGTACAGATTACAACAAGGCCCGCGTTGGCACTATCTGCGCTTTCTGCACCCAGATCTCATTCTCGGACCACCCGTCAAACGATCCAGGTGTTGTCGATAGAGCAGCTTGGAGAGCATTATAGACCATGATTTCGAGGGAGAGTACTGATATGCAGGTGCTAGATGTCGATATTCATGTTCCCATGGATCATACCGTCGAACGCTGGCTTAGCTACCGTGGAGAAGGCTGGTCAGCTCGCGATCGATTCTTTCAGAGTCTTCCGACTTGGGCGGATGATTTGACGGTGCTTCGGGATATTCGATTTGTCCGTTTCGAAGTGGACGCCGAGCGAATTGCAGAATTTCGTGATTACGCCTCTTGGCCATATGCTTCACGTGTCCTGAAATTTCGTGAACGAGTGGCTCATGAACAGCAAAGGATGATTGAGGCAGCTGATTCTCCTCTCTCAATTTGACGACTTGTCACGTCTTACTACTTACTCGCATTGATGCCGCAATTAATTCCTTCTAGAAGGATGTTCATAACTGGCATGGTCTCTGACGGCAGGCCTAAGTAATATGATCAGGATGTTCTAAATTTGGGCTCCTCATAGCATATCTTTAAGGGTACAGAGCGACTGGTAGCATGCGATAGCAGGTCACTGGTGCTAAACTGAGTTAAATTGTAGGGCTAGATCGGGACCTTTAGTGCATCCAGGCGATTGAGTTGCGCCCCAACCAATAGAGACCTTATCCTAAGCTCCAGTAATAAAATTGCAATCAATAGTTCGCAATAGCGCCCCAGGGCTGAGCCTTAGCAACTCCCTACTTTTGCCAATATTTACTTCCCATGACCCGCCTTAGGAAAAACATGAGATTTTTTCTTCTCATCATCAGCCATCATGTACCTCTCCAAGGTATCTGCAGCCCTTCTGTACTTGGCTATTGGTGTTTCTGATGTAGCTGCTGGTCCCTGCAAGCCCGAATCGAGCCAGACACTAACTGAAAGCTCTATGGGGGCGACACGCTCGGTGATCGATGCTGCCTCAACGTCTACTTCGATTGTGTCCTCAGCCGAGACTACGCAGACGCGTCCCGATCATGAGCTTTCTTCGACGGTCTCCCTTGGCTCCTCTTCAGTTGAAGTCACCTCCGCCACGACGACCAATACCGAAAGTGCCTTGACAGCAACAGAGTTCTTGGAAACCACCACGACTCTACCCTCGACGATCAAGGAGACAACAGACTCTTCAACAATGATGGAAGTCTCAGAGTCCAGCACAGCCCTCCCATCAACCACCGAAGAAGCACCAAGCACCTCTACAGCCCCAGGCAACGAACAACCTCAAACCTTCACCGGCTTCGCAACATGGGTTGACCAAAACGGCGCCATGGGCGACTGCGGATTGGTCAGCCAGAACACCGAATTCGTCGTCGCCCTAGATTACCGAAAGTATGATCGGAGCATGTGCGGTCAAAAGATTCGCGTCACTGCAACTTCTGGTCGACGCATCGGGGCTTCTGTCGATGTCACAATTGTCGACGCTTGTTTTGCCTGTAGAAACGCAAACTCATTGGATCTGTCGATGGCTGCGTTTACGTTTTTTCAGCCCCTGGATGATCCGGTGTTTGATATCAAATGGCAGTACTTGCCATGACCTAGGATTGAAGCGGAGGAGAAGGACGAGGCTATGATATCAAGTAAATAGGTTTATGCGGAATAGAACTTACCTCGTCTCTGGAGGTATTAAGCACTGACGCAATCTTACTCTTTGAGCAATTAAAGTCGTTGGAAACGAATGAACAGTACCTGTTATGCGGTACATGACTGGAGGGCGTAGAGAACTATTGTTGCTCCTTGCTCTATATCTCCAGCACTTAATACATGACCGAAAGTGTTATAAACAACAATAATGAAGCTGCCATTCTGCTACCGCTGGTACTTCATGACTCCAGCTCACGTGTTAGATATCTTATGAAATAAGTTAACAACTGACTCTCATAAGCCTCGCGAGCGTTTCCTTCTTAGCTGCTATAAGCGTTAATAGAATTAGAGCCTAAGATCTTGGGAAATGAACCCCGGGCGTAGAACCAATAGAGCCATAGTGATTCAT
>JABSTL010001304.1:741-13017 GCA_013759095.1 Fusarium sp. NRRL 29148 | reverse complement strand
TGATATAAGGTGTCAAAATAAACTCAGCAAAAGATATCTTAAACTTAGTGAAGGTATCCTAGGTTTATGAATTACCTAAGTCTTTTCATTACTTAAGATCAAGGTTCTGAGTCTTCCCCCTCCCACCAATGCCAGCCAGTTCATTGAAGTACTCATTACTCACGATCTGGCAATGTATAAATATTTCACCGAAGCCCAAATCTTAAGTACTTTCAGGCAGCCTCCGGCATTTGTCAACTTTCCTGGTGTATTTGTCCCGACTTCTCGGGTCCCGGATGAGCTCGTTTCAGCTCGTTCGGCAATCACTTTCCAGAAACCATGGGCCCGAGTGTGATTGATCGCCTGCGAATCTTCTATTTATCATGATAACTCGCTATCTAGCCCATCAGCTGATACCAGTCTATCCAATAACAGCAGGTCAATTTCTCTGATACGGATAACCTTGATAAGTTGAGTGGGCTGAAATATCAATTCGGGTCCGGGTAATATTTATCCAGTCTGCCCCAGATTCCAAACATCCATTTACCCCAGATTTATCCCTGATCTTCAGAAAGCTAGGTCGCATCTATCATCGCTAGCTTCAATTCTACTTGATAATCAGATATGATCAGCTCATCCATGAGCGGGGGAAGAGGTCGGGTAACAGTTAACCAGCTTCACATTATCAGGTGCAGGGTATATTGATAAGAGGCTGGGATCGAGGAATTGTTATATAAACAGACAAGAGTCTCTCCATCCAAAGACCAATCTTCTCGTGATACACACTCAGTAATATCTTAATTACACCTCCCACTAATCCTACACAATGGTTGACTTCAAGCTTTCTCCCGCCCAGCAAGAGGCCCGGCGCCATGCTCAGGCCTTCGCCCAGACCATCCTCACCAAAGCTTCAGCAGAGTACAACGCCCAGAAGGACCAGTTCTCTCGCTTCCAGGCTACCAGACCTTTCTACAAGGAAGCTGTCCGCGCTGGGTTGATCAAGTCCCAAGTACCTATTCCCCTTGGTGGAACCATGGAGGGTCTTGTTCACGAGAGCATCATTCTCGAGGAGCTCTTTGCAGTCGAGCCCGCTACTTCACTTACCATTGTCGCTACTGCGCTTGGTCTGATGCCCCTGATTCTCAGTGATTCAACTGATCTGCAAAAGAAGTTCTTGAAGCCCTTCATTTCTGGCGAGGGTGACCCTCTGGCCAGTTTGATGCACTCTGAGCCTGGTGGCACGGCGAATTGGCTGCAGAAGGGCGGACCAGGTCTTCAGACCACAGCTAGAAAAGTTGGAAACGAATGGATCATCAACGGTGAAAAGGTTTGTGCGCTTCATCCCTGAGCACTCAAGGTATACTAACTTTCGTCTTAGCTCTGGCCCTCCAACAGTGGTGGCTGGGACTATAAAGGGGCTGATCTTGCATGCGTCGTTGTCAGAATCTCAGACGATCCATCCAAGCCCCAAGATCCCAACGTTGAGCCAGCTTCTCAGATTGCTGTTCTACTGGTAACTCGAGAGACCATCGCCAACAACAAGCCCGAGGCCTATCAGGTCCTGGGTGAACCTGAACTTGCAGGTCAAATCACCGCATCTGGCCCTCACACTCGCTTCACCGAGTTCCGTGTTCCTCACGAGAACCTCCTCTGCACCCCTGGTCTCAAGGCCCAAGGTCTGATCGAGCAAGCCTTTGCCATGTCAGCCGCTCTCGTCGGCGCCATGGCAATCGGAACTGCCCGCGCAGCATTCGAGGAAGCCCTCGCCTTCTCCAAGTCCGATACTCGCGGTGGCACCAAACCCATCATCGAGCATCAGAGTGTAGCTGACAAGCTCATCGACTGCAAGATTCGCCTTGAGACCAGTCGTTTGCTTGTGTGGAAGGCGGTTACCACTCTTGAGGATGAGAGTCTCGAGTGGAAGATCAAGCTTGAGATGGCTATGCAGACCAAGATCTACACTACCGATGTAGCGGTCGAGTGTGTCATTGATGCTATGAAGGCTGTTGGTATGAAGGCTTATGCGAAGGACATGTCTTTCCCGCAGTTGTTGAATGATGTTATTTGTTATCCTTTGTTTGATGGAGGAAATATTGGTCTGAGACGACGACAGATGCAGCGAGTTATGGCTTTGGATGACTATGAGCCTTGGGCTGCTACTTATGGACCCTCCAAGATTGATAAGTCTCGTCTGTAGTGGTAATTAAGGCAAATAAATAACAAGAAAGCGAATCCAATTTTAATAAAGACCTTTCACATAAAAAGCAATCGCAGGGTTGTTCGAATACGTTTGCCCCGGCGTGAAGTAAGAAAATCCATGATAGATGAATGGAAGTCACAGTACCATTCAGAACCACAGCCCGTATCAAGTCGCCCAAGATAATCTGCTCGGCTATCAACAAAAGTCATTAACCAGGACAGTCACAGTCCTTCATACAGACGAGCATAACCAAGCACATGTTCTAGAGGATATCGACCGCCATCCTCCATGGCATCCCGGCAAACGGGTAATCGCAGGGAACGAGAGGACAATTCTCTCCGAGAGTGGCGATGCCATGTGTCTAACGCCACTGGATGACGTCGGGATGGCTTGTCATGTGTTCATATGAAGAGTCGTAGATCGAGATCTAGGAGTAGTTAGGCCGCAGTCTTTGAAATTGATGAGCGTACTGTTGAAAACTCCACGGCATTCGTCAAGACCTATAGTTAGGTGGCTCAGAGCTCACATTTCCTTATGCCTTGCGCTCTAGCTGACAAGCGAGTTGTCCAGGAGTGACGTTCAAAGTTCATATTACACACCAAGGTGAGTAACCGATATGAAACCAATGGAGCGCAATTGCGAGTTGTCATTTGCAAAGAGTAGAGAGCTGAAGCTCTTGGCTATGAATAGATGCCTCATGTCTTCCTCATGATGGAAAATCGGTCGATTTGATGCATCGTACTCTTGAGTTGAGAGAAGACGAAACTGCAGTCTCCGTCGAATTTGGTGAAGGCAATACTACTCAGCTAGCAACAGAGGCCATTGCTCAGGACCAGTAGAGAACTCTAGTACATACGGTAAATCATGCAGCTATATTGCACGGCACTTCTGATATCCTTAAAAGGTCTCGGTTGATTATTGAGTCATGTCACAGTTTCGTACGGAATAAGTGGACTATGGTCTCCTTAAGAGGCGATATGATGTGCATGGAGGGACTGGAAATGCTGTATAAGTGCTTTTTTAGTGCCCTGTAAGCAAGGGTTATGGATGCCGGAGCCAAACATTAGTGTTTGATACTGGTGAGTGTATTGTCGAAGATCTTATGAAGTTCATTAAGGCTTATAAACAGAAAATATGAGACTTGAATATTCTATGCTTCCAGAGCTCCCTACGCCAATCGTTCTGGACGATAAAGGGCTGTCATAGAAAGGAACCTTCGTTTTGTTTCTTAAGTACCTACTGCCCATGAAGCTCAGTGTTGAGTCATCGGATTTCCATAACCCTTTAGCCAGATGGCAGAGTTGAATGGGCTGGTAATTATGTCAGTCGAGGCCATGATAGAGTCTTATGGTACAGTTTTCAAACGCTGGAGTTCGTATGCCACACAGTCAGAAGTAAGTAACCACAAGATGCTCCTGATCTTTCATGAAAAGTCTGTTGAGGAGATAACTCTAACCTTCGAGGCTCTGCTGGTCATGATCTGTAAGGCACAGTAATTGTTCGCTTGTTGTATGCCTTGACACCAGGACTTTGTTCATTACCCCCGTTCAATCACAGAACTTGTTTTGGGTATAACTAGGATCTTGAGTCAGTTATAGGGACTTAAGATTAAAATACCGAACTGACAACTAATACTTGAAGGCTTTCTGACAACAGAAATTGTCGACTTGGTACGTCGTAGGTTTGAGTTTAGAGACCCCGAGAACTTTAAAGGGCCACATTTCATGACATGTTGTCAATCAGTGCTCGGAGGTGACCAGGTTCGATATACGAAGCCTTGATACAACTCAAGCTACTTAATTCCATCTATCGTAATTAGTGAAGATATCAGGATAGTAAAGGGAACCAATAGCTTGCACTGTGATTCAGTGTAACTGGCTTAAGCCTAAGCAACTCTTTGATGCTTTCTCTGTCAGTGCAGAACCCCGTGACCAGCCTCGACCGCACAAACCTCAACACTACATGTTAACTCTACTGAACAGACCCGACACAATGGGCAGCAGATCATCGCTAATCGTAAATGGCGTCTCCTACCTGGCCCATCCACAATCACTCGTAGGTTGATAAGAGATTCTCAAGTAAGCTGCGACTTGCTGACTCTCTCTACTCTCTATCTTCAGGTCACAGAGTTCACCGGCCTTGAACCGATTACTTTTTTCCTCCTTCCGATTGACAACTATACATCCTCAGTGAGAGATGCCTTAAAGCTCATCAATCGCTTTGCCGAAGTTGACGATGTCTACTCTCCATCATTCGCCCTAGCCACTGTCATTCGGTCCAGCAGCGAAAGAGGTTTTGAGGAGGTGCTCAAAGAGTTTGGAGCTTCTGGCCACTTCTCCGCCGTCTATCATGTGTCCCTAGGCTCCTCTCAGGGCTATCTTCCGCCGGGTTCGTACTTCCTCTGTGATGGTGAAATTCATCAAGCGTATCGCTTATACGATGACACTCTGGACAGCTTTATTTTCGGAGTCATTCCGGATGATGTCTTGAACCCGAAGAGGTTTGATAAGACCTGTGCTGCTTCAGTCTTCAGTCCATACTGACTTGACAACTTAGGCATACTGCTCTAAACCTACTCAGCTCAAATGGACTGGAAGGTTATCCCCGTCCCGAGCCGTCTTTACGCTGTTCGAACCCCAGTAACCCCTCTCGCCGGTGCGCGTATGGGTATCAAAGATATCTTTCGTCTTAAAGGCACTCAGACAACCATGATGAGTCGGCCATGGATTGAGATTTACGACCCAGACGAGCAGAGCTCCGACTACACCAAGAAACTCATAAAGCTGGGAGCAGTGATCATGGGAAAACAAAAGATGACTTCTTTTGTATCTCCCGAAGAACCTACAGACCAGTGAATTGACTTCCATTGCCCCGTAAATCCTCGTGGGGATGGCTACCAGAGCCCATCGGGCAGTTCAACAGGAGCTGCTACCTCTCTAGCGGGCTATGACTGGCTGGACTTCTCCATTGCGGGAGACTATGCTGGTAGTGTCAGAGCACCAGCGCCTTGCAACGGCTTGTTTTCCCTACGACCTAGCTTCGGCTCTACATCGATGAATGGGATACCAGTCAACTCACCGTATGAGTACCTAGGCTGCAAATGGCAACTGAACTTATTGAGGAGTAGGGCCTTTGATACTGTGGGCCAGTTTGGTCGTAGCTTGGATGATCTTCACTTTATTGTGTCACGCACCTTCGAGGACATCCACCAGAGCTTCTCCGAATTCCCGACCAAGATACTCTATCCCAAGGAATTCTATCCCTTGGCCAATAAAGAGCAACAGGCTATGACTGAGGAGTTTGTCAAAATACTCGAAGAATTTCTGAGTGTCAAGAGAACGCCCTTCAGCTTTGTGGAGGAGTGGAACAAGAATCCTCCCAAGGAAGCCGGGGGTCTGCCATTGCTGGAGTACTCAGAGAAGGTAAGTCTACTGAGCCTACTCCTCATTCACTGCTAAATAATGACAGAGTGCCTTTTAGTCATTGAGTTATGACTACTACCATGGATTCGACAGCTTCCGTGACGAATATAGCGTCAAGTTTGGCAAGAAACCCTCTGTCAGCTCAGTCGTTCGATTCCGATGGTCGGTATGTAATCAACCATTCCGAATCATTTCTAACAAACAAGATAGGGAAATTGGAAAAGATGTTACCTCCCAGGAGTATGAGACATACATGAAGCAACTCGAGGCTTTCAGAAACTGGTTCACCGGGCACGTTATGGGCCCCGACTCCAGGACTCTTTCTAACGCCATCCTCATCATGCCCTACGGAGAACCCCATCCAGAGTATCGCGATGAAGCGAATACGGACCTTCCATACTATCGCAGAGAAGTTCATCTCGCTCATCCTACATGCTCCTCAACTTGTACTACCATTTGCTCAGATGTCGTACCTCTCAAAGATCAATGAAAGATTAGAGATGCGACCCATTGCTAGTACTATTATCGGAGCCAAGGGTAGTGATCTGATGCTCATCAAGCCTGCCAATGAGGCGTCCAAGAAGGCAGGATGGCCTACAAGTATCCAGACGGGTCGCTATAGGTACCCTATTGCTGATAATGCAAGGAATGTTGGTTCGGCGTCTAGTGAGAGCCTAGGGACGTACGAGACGAGACAGAGAGCTGTTCAAAAGATTCAAAGAGATTTCGAAACGAAGAGAGGTGGAATTACGTGCCATGCCATGTAATATATACGGGCTTGGGAGGTTAAGGGAACTAACTACAAAGGGATTGTGTTATAGCCAAAAAAAAAGCTAGCCTAGCACGGCTGCTATCCTTCTACTCTTCTTCGGTTTCGTTTGTTCCTTTAGATCTCCGGTTTTTAGGCTTAACGTATGTAGTGCTTTGTACTTGTTCTCATCAGCCTGTCTGAGGTTAGGAGGGAATTAGGTTGTGGCCTGCAGGGCTTCTTCAGACGGGTATCAAGACAGCTCAATTGTGATGCTATTTCCCTGGTTCCTACACATGGCAATAAACAACCCTTGCGCTCTAAGTCTCATATAGAAGTTAAAAACTTTTTATTTGGCCATCAGGGCCTGGAAGGCCTTGTTTGGAACCATCCTCAGTCAGTCCCATGTCGTGGTCCAAAACATGGTGGCATATGTTACCACGAATGTTGTTACGGCTACCACCGCGAATACACAGAACGAAGAAGTTTTGTTACCCTCAAGTGCTTTGATGTTTATCCCAAACGCCAACGTAGCGAATGACGATTGAACAAAGGACGCCGCCATCTTTGTTGGTCTAGCCACCACCTCCGCTTGCTCCATGCCGCACTCACCACCAAGAAGCTGTTGAAGCTCACCAGAAATACCATTAATAACTCACAGTCCTGATGCATGACGATAAATAGCTGCTATAAAACTTCATAGCCAATGCATTATGTACCTTGCACGCTCTACTTCCTTATGGCGGCGCTCATCCCAGGTCTAGCTAGTAGTAATGGTAAGGCATCACTCCATCTTCCATGGCAGTTGAAGAAGCCGTTCCTATTGATCATGCTGTTCTCGCTAATAACTATATTCCGATCGCATGGTTTGGCTGTGACGGGCTTATTATATGGAACTATCTGGCTCCACCTTATAAAGGAGTATCGCAGTGTGGTAGCTAGTCCAAAAGAGACGAACATCTTCCAGGAACGAAGTTTCTTCGTCGGTGAGTCAGATCGCTTTGAGCTTACTATCGTTAGCTAACGGAATGGAAACTATCTTATGACCGTTGTCAAAGAACATACCGACCCACGACGCATACTTCCGATTAAGCTAGTATGGGCCTCAGCTCTCCTCCTCGTGGGAGGAGGAAAATGGACTCCGATTGCTTCTGTTGCTGCTGGTATTTCACCATGGCTGCCTTCTCTCATCAGCTACGTCTTGCTATTGTTGACCTTCCGCTCCTTTTCGATCGTGCCAAAGGGTTATATAGCTCGATCATCAACGACCATTGACTCGACTGAAGACCTGCCAGCGTCGCACGGCTAAGGCAATAGTATCCTGCAAGTAGTTCTCCGTGTATCCTTCGATCAAATCTATCTTCTACGGTTCATTCTCTCGAGTCATAGTATGTGCCTGAAGGCAGTAGTATTTCTTATAAGCCTATTTCGAGGCATCTCACACTGAGCTCCAGTACATCTTGCATCCTCTTGCTTCGGTTGGAAGCGTTCTAGGGGAAATCTGGTAGCTCAGCAATTTAGGGCATAGACTAATATATGGACTAGATAAATACTCCCATTAGGAGAGTCGCTCTTCTTCAACCTGGCTTTATTCCTTTCATCATGCCGGCTCTGTTACAAATTGTAAGCACACACCTGAAGTTCGTATCCGGGGCCTTGGATCTTGGAACTGTGAGGGCTAGCCTGTCGCAGCTCTTCTTGGGTTCACTCTTGCACAGCTTTACGACAAATCCGGCCTTTCTGATTGCGGGTGAGTTGGGTTACACTTGCAGCTCTCTAGTTCTTCTGACGTAATGGACTCTATATAGCAACAATGATATAAGGTCTCGGATTTGATGCCCGCTCGACACTGTCATCACCCGTTACCTCATGGAATGATCCCAAACGCGTCGGCACCGCTTTCAGCGTCGTGTTTCTCGTCGAGTAAATTGGCATGCTCGGGAGAGAACCACTCGTGCAGAATGTGTTTGGGATTTC
This sequence comes from Fusarium sp. NRRL 29148, assembly GCA_013759095.1. Lineage (NCBI taxonomy): Eukaryota > Fungi > Ascomycota > Sordariomycetes > Hypocreales > Nectriaceae > Fusarium > Fusarium sp. NRRL 29148. The sequence continues at coordinate 4,691 of JABSTL010001304.1, read as the reverse complement.
CGTTGGGCTACAAGATCCTTGGAAAGGTTTACCGTTCATATGTGCTGCAGCAAGCGTCGAACCCCTAAGAGCCTATGACTGTTCAACAAACGACCAAGCCTTTCTTTCTGATTAACATCGTTTGCATGTTTTCGGTGAACATACAACACCTGTAAAAGGCTGTAGCTTCTCAACCGTCGATATGCTGGAGAAGATCTGTTGGTTTCTTAGACTAGCAAGTTTTGGGTATAGGGATCAATTGCGTCTCCTAGGTTCAGTCGCATTTCTTGTCACTTTAGATGAGCACTTCAATAACCATGCAAGAGTTAACCAGTACTATCCGCAGAATTTTGAAGATGTGTTGAAGTGCGTAGATGGCATTGAATAATCGCATGCAGTTGCCTGATATCTGACTTGATGGTGCTTTCCCCGGCTGCTCCTTCCCAAACTCACTCAGAGTCTCAAGGTTCCTGACCACCAACGCAGGAAGGTGATGTCGGCTCTTCGCAACAAATTTCTTACAAGTGATTTTGCCAATCCTGATTCTAAATCTCAAAATTATCACCTCCTTTCTTGTCTACCGCCACACGATACCATTTGTTGACCACAGCAAATCGACAACAACATGAATGTGAATCTAGAGCTACTCCGCTCCATGCCATCCAGAACCGCTAGTCGCTCGTCGTCGAGTTACTTCCAGAGCAGCGATAGCCAAGCACATCTCGACCACACTGCTGCCCGGAACTCCTTGGCCCCCAGGCGACCACAGACCAGTCTAAGCGAATACTCTGGATACGATCACTCAAGTAATAGCATAAGGCCTACCATATCAAGACCTTCTACTGTACGCCCTGGATCGAGACCTGGTACAGCATCTGGAAGAAAGTCTCGCAACGGAACTGCCTCTTCCATCCTCGGGCTTAGCGAAGCGGAGACCATTGTATGTGCCGTGAGTGAGGCTCGTGGGGTTTCTCCTGCAGTGGGTATCGCATTCGTCAATGTTTCTCTCGGTGAAGCTGTCATTAGTCAAATATGTGACAACCAATCCTATGTCAAGACTATTCACAAGATCCAGCTGTCTGCACCCTCACGCATTCTGTTCATGACTACGGCCTGTCCACCAAACAACCCCAGTTCCCTCTTTTCTCTTGTCCAAGACCTCATTCCTGATGTCCAAATAGACGCACTGGAACGATCAGCATGGTCAGAGACAGAAGGACTGGAGTATATCCACAACCTAGCTTTCAAGGATGACATAAAGCCTTTGAGGGTGGCCACGAAGGGCAAGTTCTATGCCATTTGTTCTCTTGCCGCTGTAAGTCAAATCATCCAGGGCCTTAAATGAAATACTGACTCGGAACAGGCAATGAAGTATATCCAGCAACACTTCTCAATCAACTTCATGCCGCACTCGCTCCGCATCCAATACCGACCTTCAGAAGATACCATGATGATTGACATTTCGGCTATTCAATCGCTTGAAATCATGCTGAATATTCGAAACCCAAAGTCTAAAGATTCGCTCTTTGGCCTGCTGAACCATACATGCACCCCGATGGGTTCAAGGATGCTTCGTAGCAACATCCTGCAGCCACCCACTCGCCCAGATCTTTTTATCACGCCCCGGTATGATGCGCTGGACGAGTTGACTACAAATGAAGAAATGTTCTTGGAGATTCGCAAAGGCAAGGTTCGCCGCGATAATATGGAATCTTGCTAACTCGAGTAGCCCTAAAGCTCTTTCATGACACGGAAAAGCTCCTGACCAAGGCAAGCTAATTACCCAATTGCTGCATATCCTACTAACCCCCACAGTTGATCATTGTTCCCACCAATGCCGATGTCCAACAAGTAGAGGAACAGATCAACCAGGTCCTCATGATCAAAAGCTTTCTGGAGTCAATCCCCGAACTTCACACGGCATTGGGCCCTGCCAACAGCGTGTTACTGACCAAGGTCCGAGAGCTGTGTCGCCCTCAAATCACAAGCCATAATCTCAATACTATCCGACAGACAATTGAGGCGGACGTTACTTACATGAAGTCTGCGCTAGATCTTCGAAATCAGAGAACCTTTGCTGTCAAAGCGGGCATTAATGGAATGCTTGATGTTGCTCGCCAGACATACAAAGAGCTCACAGAAGATATCCACCAACACATCGATGCTCTGAATGGTACGAAACATTCCTTTGTTAAATATGTCGCTAATAAAATCTAGAGGCACACGGACTTGATGCTAACCTCCGATACGATAATGGGCGCAAGTATTGGCTAAGGCTACGAGCGGCAGACTTTGATGACCGTCCGCTTCCGGATCTGTTGATCAATGTCGTGCGAAAGAAGGACAAGATTGAATGCCAAACACTTGACTTGGTTAAGCTCAATTTGAGGTTATCAGATGCTTCTAATGAGGTTGTCATTCGAAGCGACAAGGTTATACAAGACTTGCTGAAAGAACTACGTTCTGATGTCCCACACTTGTTCCGCGTTTGCGAATCGGTTGCGCTTGTCGACATGATCGCTTCCTTTGCGCAGCTTGCAACTACCAGGGACTACGTGAAGCCGGATCTCAGCACAGCGCTCGCATTGAAAGCAGCGAGACACCCTGTCCTCGATAAAGTGAGTGCGAGAAGCCACTGCCGATCACACTGACTGACTCATATAGACTATGAGCGGCACCTTTGTGCCCAATGATTACTACTCCACAGAACAATATTGCTTCCACATCGTGACGGGTTGCAATATGAGTGGGAAGAGTACTTATATACGGGCGGTCGCATTGCTTCAGATCATGGCACAAATCGGATCGTTTGTGCCTGCCGAGTATGCCGCTTTCTCCATCATCCACAGCATCTTTGCCCGAGTTTCGCTTGACGACAATATCGAGAGTAACCTTTCGACCTTTTCTGTTGAAATGCGAGAGATGTCTTTTATCCTGAGGAACATTGACCACAGGAGTCTCGCTGTGATTGATGAGTTGGGCAGAGCCACGAGCAACCGAGATGGTCTAGCAATTGCGATTGCAATGTCTGAAGCCTTGATGCAAAGCAAGGCATCTATCTGGTTTGCAACCCACTATGTTGATTTGACAAAGGTTCTCGCGGATCGTCCAGGTATTCTCAACCTTCACCTAGCTGCCGCTACCTCGACAACCGAGGATGGATTGCCTCATATCACGATGCTTTACAAGGCGACCTCTGGTGCCATCAGAGGCGAAGAACACTATGGTATCAATTTGGCCCGTGCTATCGGGCTTCCACAGTCCTTCATTGACAAAGCAGAAGAAGTGGCCAACGACATCAGGCGAAAACGAGAAACGACGAAGCGTAGCTCAGAGTCAGCTAGACTTGTAGCCCGCCGAAAGCTCATTCTCAACCTGCAGGATGCACTGAGACAAGCTAAGGATTCTGGAAGTGAGGAAGCCCTCCCCGGTTATCTGCAGCGCTTACAAGAAGATTTTGTTGCCCGCATGGAGGAAGTTGACAATATGTAGTTGGAAGGTATGTTATTCGGTCAGCAACCTGGGGTGCATATGAATGAGCAGTCATGTTGTACTTGTTGAAGGATGCTCTTCGTTTATTATGTTGATATTGTTGAAGCTGTTTATACGCCTGGGCGCTTGTAATCTAATTCTCGGACACGCTTCCAGACCTCTCTCACTGTTCGTTCTTGTGTCTGTCGTCCTGTTTCCGTTGCTGATGGGCCGGCAGGGCTATCAAGTGTTAGTAGGTCAGTCTCAAGGCTCGGTTGACGTGTGCGTACCGTATGGCTAGATATAGCCGGCCTCCAAGATGTGCCCTTGTAATGTCGGCAGTCTCTGGGTCGCTAGGAGGATTGGCCGTTGTTACAAGACCGCCAGCCTCTTCTAGAATCGCGAAACCAGCCGCGACGTCCCTAAACAAGTTAGCATCTTCGTTGTAGAATAAAGTTTGAGGTTGTCGTACCATTCCCAGCATCCACCCTCCCACCAGA
>JABSTL010001301.1:0-25278 GCA_013759095.1 Fusarium sp. NRRL 29148 | reverse complement strand
CAAAAAGAAGAGATCGAGGGTAAAAGAAGTAATGACTGAACCCCCTGGGAAAGTATATCTTGCAATACGTTGGCTTGGCTGTTGGTTCAGGGTCTTGACTCACCACGCCAGCGCGTCTAAGCAAGGTGTGTAATCCTCTTACCCAGTCGCCCCGAATGCGCCAATCAGTTATCATTTATATAATGGAGATATAATATCCCGAGTAATCGGGCATTGGCTCCTTGGCACAACGGCATTTCCTTCTCGCATCTTTTAGTCTCTCTCTCTTTTTCTCAAGTCTCAACAAAGCGCGACCTTCAACGTCGCAGCGTATCTGGGTTCATCTAGTTTCGGAACGGCTTAGACCAGTGGACCAGCCAGTGGACCATGGTCAAAGTGATGCTCAGGCGTCAGTCAGGATGCTGCACTTACCGCTGCTCGCTGTACCGCAAACACAGTCTGTGGAGTTTGCCTGAATCCTTCTGCCAGAAGAGGAAGAAAAGCGTCAGGGGCGCGCAAGAATGGATGGGGTCTGTGCTTGACGTTGCATGCAGAAACTTTATGCAGACAAGATCGTCGCCAGTTTCGCCTCTAAAACTCTGCTAGTAGACCACCATTCCTCACCAAGATATCCGTCCGTAATACAGCTTTCAACGCCTAAGGCCCCTAGAATTCAAAAGCCGTTGAGACTATGTGCGGTCTGTGGGCGGGAAGCGGGCTAAGCCTCCGGATGAGCAGAGCTATCGCGAGTAGAGACAGTCTAGTACTCGAAATGGCGGTATGCCCCGAGACTAAAGGATTTACACCGCGGACAACGCGTTTCGAATGCCCACAAGCGCAACCAATCGTCTCACTATCAATAGTCATCCTTTCCCCTCACCGGCTCCGCTTCTCTCATTCGCCTCAAGGGTCCTACAAAATTGCATTTAATAAATCCAGCCCAGGAACGGCCCGTAGTACAACTTGGCACTTCTATTACACTTTTTACTACTGCACAACATATCTACGCCTCACAAAGCATATCTCACAATGGCTCCCTCTACTACTACCCCCGATCTCGTCCCCGAGCCCGTCTCCAAGCTTCCTGAGCGACCCAAAGAGGATGGCTCCGCCCTCAACGAGCACGAGCGGGAAGAGCTTGCCTTTGTCGACAAGTACAGCGCCCCCGACGTTTATATCAACGCAAAGACCGATACCCTCTGGTTTCCCTGGATTGGACCCATTGAGCTGAAGCCCATGCGCATGGAGAACAGGACGGGTACTTTCGTCGTCGGTCTTCGATCAAAGGTCGCTGCCAGCCTGGGCAAGCACCGACACCGTGGTACCGTTACAGCCATCACCATGTCAGGGGAATGGGGTTACAAGGAGTATGTTGCACCTCGCAGAACCAACCAACCCTGTAGGAGAGTCAAGTGCTAATCTATCGCGATCTAGATACGACTGGGTTGCCCGACCTGGAGATTGGGTTTGCGAGAACCCCGGCGTTATCCACACCTTGTCTGTCCAGGATGACACTGATATCGTGTTTACCATCACTGGTAGCATTGAGTTCCTGAATGATGATGATACCTTGAAGTTCACTCTTGATCTCTTCAGCTTCTCCAAGTTGTATTACGATTACTGCAAGGAGAAGGGCATCAAGCCCAATGATGCTCTCTGGCACTAAATGGAAATGAATAACGGTCGGGATGGTTGGGTTTAGTTATGGCATATAGCTTTGCATGATTTTCGCATGATAGTCTCCATGAATAACAAAATAGATATGAACAATGAATACTATTGATGATAATGTGTATCCTGGTGCATTATTCGGGAATGCCGTGTTGTATTGGCTTGGCAATGGCGGTGAGGACCCTCCTATATGCCCAGTATATCACCAGACCACGTGATGTCTCATGATCCCTTCTCCTGTACTCAAACAGTCTTTAAAACACGGGTGATCATTTCATCAAAGGTCTCACTTTGAACCAAACCAAGTACGTTCATCCAATGAGCCGCTTTGTCGGGGAAGTATGTAACAGACGCGTTGCTGTAGACTGTCGCTGTGGCAAGCTCATAATATCCTCTGCCCCAATCACCTTCCTCGATATGCTTTGTTGCGCGAGCGAATAGGTCCTTGTTGTCCAAGTTCTCGAGTTTAAACTTGGCGCCTAAAGATCTCTCGAGAGCCTCGATGATTTGGCTCTGAGAGGTATTGTAGGATGCGACGTGAACGTATTCATTCTTGGTCTTGTCTGAATGGAGGAGTGCAGCAGCTGTAGCTTCGCCGACTTGCGATGCGGTCGTAGCGGTGAACTTTGGTTCGCCTGAGTCGACAAGCTCACCAGTTTTGGTCTTGATGTCTAGACAAAGCAATCCTTTGCCTTCGACCAGCATCTAACCAAACGTCAGAATATTACTCTGCTCCATTGATTCATAGTCCAACGACTCACCCAGTCAATCCAAGGACCAGTGAAAATGGCCGTCCAAGACAGCCCATCTGCTTCTTTAGACTTGACATAATCCATAACATCCTGCTTTCCCTTGAGGAAAGGTGCCATATTCTCCAGTCCCTCAACAGAAGTGTCGCTTCCAAACTCGCTTGGCATGAATCGCTTGACCTTTGCAGCTGCAACTGCGTCAATGACGACCTTTTGCTCTGCGATATTGGCAGTTGAAAGGGTGGATATGACAGCATCTTGTCCAGTAAAGACTTCAACGAGAGACGAGAGAGTGTAGTCAGACTTGACGATCGTAGCACCTAAGAATGTTGAGTCCGTGGCATTGGATGAAGTGCGGCTAAGGACCGAGACGTTGAAACCGGCTCCAATAAGTGCTCTAATAAGATATGGTCCGAGATTTCCTCGCCCCTATTGTTCCTGTTAGCCCAAGTCATCGATGCCTCGATGAGTATGGAAGAAGAGAAACTTACTCCGAGGACCATAACGTTCTTAATCTCAGCAGACATGTTGAAGGCAGATATGAATTAAAAGATGCAGGGTAAGTAGATCTTTGAGTTGTAAATGCAGATGAATCGTGTTTGGTCATCTCGTTACATGACTGGAAATACCTGGGCTACTTATAGGCTCTCAATCAGCATATGGCTTTGTCAAACGTTTGTGATTTCTCAGCATCGAGGCATATCATCATTATCATGACCTCAATCCAAACTCATCTCGTCGTGAAGATGGTGGAGTCTAAACCTCTTTCAGCCAGCAGGCGGAAGCTAAACTCTTTTAGATTAAGATGTGGAGACTGGTCCTCTTTTGGAACACACGTATCTGCCGCTGATGATTAGTCAAGCATCGTTCGAGTATTCCCGCATCAAAGAAACACTCTTCCCTCATCCGTAGTCACCGGTCAATACACACAAACTCCAATTCAGGATGGGCTTACTACAGAGATCGTGTCAAGCTTGCGTCAAAGCTCGACGGCGCTGCAATCTCGCGAGTCCCTGCTGCGAGAGATGCTCCACTAAGCGTATTCCCTGTCGGTACGCCAATGACCCTGCCCCTGCACCCATCGCCATCAACGAAAAGACAGCTAAAAGTATTGTCAAATCTCAAAAACTCAAGGAAGAACAGAATCCTCAGAGTTTGTCGCGCCTATTGGTCCATGGTGCTCTGGATACAAGGCTGCAGATCTTCATTCGACAAGTCCTCTCTAAAGATTACTATCATGGCTCTCGAGCTCCAGACCTGGCGAGGTTGAACAATCTTAAAGTCATGAGCAAGCCAGTGAATAACGGTATTCAAATATTCAATCCACTACATCTCGAGATTCTGCGCGTGTTTAATCAGGAGACGCTTTGCCACTTGTCGGACATTCTTCGAATCTTTCCAGGCCAGTTTGCTGAGCATAGCAAGACCTCTTTTATTCACTCTGCACTATACGACCCCTCGCTACCACAACCACTCAAAGAAGTTCGCGATGTTTGCTACAGCTATCACATAGCCGGCGATTATCTCGCCAGCAGCCGGCTTAATACCCTCCGCCTCACAATCAGACGTCTCCTTCGCCTTTCCAAACGCACCAGTACATTCGCAGACACGCTGGCCTACGCACAAGCAATAAGCCTCGCCCAAATCATTCGTCTTCTGGACTGTCACGACACAAACGAAGATGAGATCGAACGTGACAATGAAGAGATGTGGGTAATTACCCACCAGCTATGGCAGCATGCACCCACTCAACTACCAAGCTCACTAAGTCCCTGGAAAGCATGGCTATTCTCTGAGAGTGTAAGACGGACTATAATTGTTTGCAATATTCTCTTAGCGGTGTATAGTTCGTCGAAGAGGGGATATACTATACATTCGCTTTGCGTGGAAGCTCTGCCGTTTGATGTGCGGACTAGGCTTTGGGATGTGGACAGTGAGAGTGCCTGGGAGGCCGCTGCGTGGAAAGTGCCGGGGCCTCATTTGGTGACGTTGAGTCAATTCAGAGAGCTTCAGCGACCGGAGGTTGGTGGTTCACGGTTCGAAGATCTTCTTCTGCTCTCGTTCAGGAGGTGAAGGACAAAGACGACTTCATTGGTAGACCATATATATGTCACGAGAAGAGTTTGGAAGTCGGTGCAGACGTTAGCATCGTGGAACCCTTGCGATACATATCAAGCCTTCGAGGCAAACAAAGTTCATTTTGGCTATTGATTGTTTCTATGACAAATAGTCCTCATAATTCATAAACCATCTATCTTGCCACTGCTTTGTCCTTGACATCGACACCACGCTTAGCAAGTGCACTTGGCCAAGCAGAGAAGAGGGATGTTAGGGTCTGTCTCGCAGGTACCCTGGAAAGCACAAGTTCCACCAGCGCAAGCCGACTTGCAGGGCTCTAGAGTCTTTGGGTCAGAGTAGAACAGCCCGCCGTTTTGACAGGCGCTGTAAAAAGTCAGAAACGAATCCTCAAGAAGGTTTGCTCATCAGAGAATGACATACGACTGGGGAGCCGCGATGGCAACGGTGGCGATGGCCAGGATGCTGACAAGGGAGAACTGCATTTTGATGATCGTGAAGTGAGTATGAATTGGGGAGATGTTCTTCGGGTCGTCGGTGTGTTTTGTATACGAGGTGATGTAGCTATGTGATTTATCAATTGCTAGGGTTGGATCCTTTAGCTGACCACATTCCTATTTCTATCCAGCAGCCGATGTTGCATGTGGATTTATACCACCCAAATCTCACCTCATACGTGGATTGAAGGATTTACCTGCCAATTGTGGCCTAGAGTCCACCGTTACTCTGCATGAACACTGGGGACATATGCATGTCTCTGACCACAACTACTACCGATGCTAAAGAGATACATGAGGCTATACGGATTATGCTCGGCCATAATGTTCCGATAGGATCCACAAGGATTCTCGCCGCAGAAGGATCTACTCCCGTACCTCTCGGGTCATGATCCGGACCCGTCCCGCTTTCTATACGAGATGCGCTTGAGCATACGACGCTGGGTGAGGTTCATTGGCCAAAGTCCGTGATTATATGAGAAGGATTGCAGTCCTTGAGCCAATGTGATCAAAACTTTCAATTCATCTGAGTCAGCAATATTGACCTGGCTTGCTCTTGTATTGAATGTCCTTCGAGGCCGAAGCGGAGTTATGCTTGATGACATCATGCCTGGGCTCTCCTCCACCACCATTTTGAGACAGCAATCCAGTAATTACAGGTAATACCGTTATCAGCACTTGACCAAACTAAGCATCTGGCAGTTAGCGCCAAACTTCACTTACAAAGTCTATTGTCTCGCACTGATTGCGATAAAGGCGCTATCATGCCGGTGACACTCCCGGTCTCTAGCCCAGACCGGCCCGAGTCTTCGGAACCGGCCTCTCGGAGCCGATAACGAACCTTTAAACAGCGGCTTCAACCTCAAAACTTCCCCTCATCGATAACAACGCTTCATCTCAAACCATCACCACAATGTCTTCAGCAACATATCAAATAGAAAAGCCAGTTCGCGAGGACTTTGAAGAATGGTCCAAATTATTCCGCGCCTACATTGACTTTTACAAGTCCAAAATCGACGAGGATCAATACGCGCGAACCTTCGATCGCATCATCGAAGAGAAGAATGGACTGCAAGCGCTAGTCGTGCGACAGGTTAGGGGAGATGAGAAGAAACTAGTTGGGATAGCGCATTTCTTTCCGGAGCAGACGCCTTGGAGCGAGAAGGAAATTCTTTTACTCAATGGTAAGTAAAGACAGCGAGCGGCGTGGTGAGTGAGAGGGGTGTTGACGTGATAGACTTGTTTGTTGATCCGGAAGTTCGTGGGGAGGGTCTTGGGAGAAAGTTGACGCAGGCTGTTGCGGATGTTGCGAGGGAGAAGGGGTTTATGAGGGTGCAGTGGGTTACCAAGCATGATAATACTGCGGCGCGGAAGCTTTATGATACTCTTGCTGAGAGCCAATTTGTTCAGTATAGAATGGCTATGTAATAGAATGAACCGTACCTAATAAGATATCATCGCTTGTACGACTTCGGATCATTGTGAAACTACTCAGCTTGTGCCATAACCCTAAGTAAAATATCTCGCATGATTGTCCCTTTCGTCTTATACTCCTCCCCAACTTCTGCATCACACCAAAAGCCAGATTCGGTAATGGATCCACGCATGATATAGTGAGTAATGTGTTCCAAGTCCTCTGGTTTGAGAGATGACTGCCTGACAGCATTGCCCTTTTTGTCACGAGACACGAGAAGCACTTCTTCCTCTTCAAATGACTCTGGATCATACACGAGTAGCCAGCAGCCCGAGACTGCAACATGGGCGATAGTATCCTCACAGTCGTCCTCTTCAGGCTCTCGGGAGATGACGATGGATGATGCTTCCTCTTTGACCTCTGCTACACCTTGAAAATTGAAGGTATGGCAGACATCTAATGAAGCGAGTTCCGGAAACCCGTTGTATATGTTTTCCCGGTCCTACTCACCAGTATCGAAGAGCGGAGCCTTTTCGAGTTCTAGTGGGGCAAAAGGATACCTATGCTATAGGGAAATCGAACAGACAGCTGCTTTTATGGGGTGACGCAGTCTCATCGCGGCTGGTCCGGGAATAAATTGGGCCGAGCTCTACATGAATCTACTTAATGGAGGGACTGTCTGCCTTTTACGGTCTCGAGATCATGATACCCAAGCAAATCTGCATTTCAGTGGTTAGGAGCGTCGCGACACGTGTATAGATTGGTAGCACCAGAGACGTCTTATTTACAAGTAGCCCCCGATGACGGATTAATCATACCAATCTTCACAAAGTCGGAATAATTCCAGTAATCACCGTGAGTACCCTCGCCATCAACCGGCTCATTTCCAAAGAACTTCCAAGTCCAGTGAGCGCTTCCTTGAGTATACGCAGCCCAAGCCTTGATGCGAGTGTTGAGATTCCGCGCCCGACTGGCAAACGTGTTGTTGGTGGCAGCCTGGATAGACCACTCACCGACAAAAACAAGAAACTTTGGCGAAGCAGTACTAATGGTGTTTCTTGCATCACTGCAGATAAATTCGGCAAGATTTTGCGAAGTCGTTGGGCGGCCAGCGAAGTAGTAGTTGTGGACATCAAAGATGATATTAGTGCTGGCAGCAAAGGACTTGGCCCAGTAGTCGACGGGTCGAAAACCACCCTGAAGCATGATGGGTATCTTGGGGTTGATCTTTTCAACGCGTGAAATGATGCCTTGGAAGTACTGGAGAACCCAAGCAGCACCCTGATCACTTAATGCTTCAGGCGTGCCAAACTTTGTAATATCTCGATTGTCAACCGGTTCGTTGATGGGGGCCAGAGTAAAACCTTGGGGAACATCGGATGCCTGGATGAACTTAATAGTAGCGTCGACCACCTTGTAAGAACATTCAAGAGCGGTCTGGTTCTGGAACCAACCATAGTTCGCCTCCTTTTCACCCAACCCCTTGCCGTTCAGACCTCCAGGGAGCGAGTGGATGTCGAGAATGACGTGGATGTCGTGCTCCTTTATAGCGTAATCAGATATGGCTCTCAGAAAGCGAGCTTGATTGCCACTGTAAAGCTGGGATCCTGGAACAGTGACCCAAGCATTATATCCAGTAGGCACTCGGATTACGTTGATCCCTGCTGCAGCCATAGTATCGATATCTTTTGTCGTAATGTAAGAAGCGTATCATTGCTCTAAAACAGGACCGCATTGCGACTTGAGCTTTGCGCAGAAATCCCACTCATCAGGTGTACCAGGCGCGTACTGGTTCCACCACGTGGGATCGATTACAGCTTCCTGGTGCAGCCAGCCACTGAGGTTGACTCCATTAGCTTTGAACGTCTTCCAGTTGAGGTAGTTGGAAGACGGAGCGGCGGCGGCCAAGCTACATGACAAGGCCGTAACAGAAGCAAATGCCAGGGAAGTCTCCATTGTTGGGCTAAGGGCTAAACCGCCCATAGATCCTACTTGTGCATGTTGTCTGGCTCCATCTCACTGCGATATCACTTAGAGAGGGTACTAAAGTAATGTAGTGATGCAGTATAAATTCATGCGCTAAAGATATCCATGACCTGTAGAAGCTCTTCCCATCGTCCATCTCGTTCAATAGCGATTGTTCCCTGCGATTGCATAACTTTGTACTCGGTAGTAAGTTCAGTGCCGTATACATATCCCTCTTCATCATTAGCAAAAGCTCTGAGATCCCTTATCCACGCATGCATAAGATCTCTTTCCACAGGCGTTGGCCCATGAGTAATAGAGTAACTGTAATATGTTAGCAAATCTGCAGTACAGTGATATGCACAAGAGACTCATGACATACTTCCATATAGGTCTATCCATAGCATGGCTTACACCGAACGAGGCTGGAGCAACGTCATTCGTTATGAACGATAAGCGATATGCAATAAGATATCTCCAGACGCTCTTGATATCAACACCATTGCGCACCAGATTATCCACTAGATATCGCGACGGAGCTCTGACTTGGCCATCGGAGATGATACGCCCAAAGATCTGCTGCCAAGCTTTCTTGTCCTTTGTTTGTGGAAGGGTATAATGCTTGAGAAGACGGTCCGTGACGTGAGGAGGGTAGTAGTTGGATATTTGCATCTGAAGAGAGGAGATGTTGGGACTGGGAGGGTTTGTGACGGCGTAGAGGGTATCTTCATCAAGGACTTCGCCAATGTAGAGCTTGAGTCCGCGTTGCTTAAACTCACGCGCAAATGACCCGTCACGATAGTAGTCAAATATACCCGAGTGAATGAACAGATCGTCTGTCACAGGGCGAAAGGTATGATTCTTGAGCTCCATGATGGCAGAAGAGAGATCGTCAGCACTGATACTTCTCAGATCGCGCAGTCTCTCTGCGCCGCTGATATCTGAAGGTATGCCAAAGCAATCGCAGAGCTCATCGAATTGCTCCTCGCAGTCTTGAACAGTCTTGGGTTGTGTCGGAATGGCATTGGAGTACATGATCATTCTTGTAAAATGACCATGCGATTCTCTGCCCCGGAAGTCATAGAGTGCTTGTGCGAGAACAGAGTACGCGCCAGCACTTCGCCCCGCCAGTACGATGTTTTGAGGATCACCTCCAAATGCAGCGATGTTCGCGTATACCCAGTCCATAGCAAGACGTTGGTCCCAAAGACCATAATTACCTACAGCCTCGCCACCAGACTCTTCTAACAGAGACTTGCCAGCGAGAAACCCAAAGACATTGAGTCTGTAACCGACGGCTACAAACACAGCTTGTAATCCGCCACTTGATATAAGCTCAGTGGGATCCATACTCTCTTCCTGACTTGGATCTCCAACCTGGAACCAGCCACCATGGAACCAGACCATAACAGGCCACTTCTTATCCGGTTCGTTTGGATCAAGCACAGGCATCCAGATATTAAGTCTTAGACAATCCTCGCTGTATGCATGTTTGGGGATATGCTCGCTAACGTTCTTGGAGTAGTTCGCCTGAGGACAAACAGGGCCAAAATGCGTCGCATCAAAAGGCGAACCATCTAAAGATTCATATTGATGTGTTTTTGGTAAGGGCAGAGGTTTTCGCCATCGTAAATTTCCGACGGGAGGTTGAGCGTAGGGAACGCCTGCGAAGCGACGAGACTTGGAATCGAACTGAAGACCTTTGAGAGATCCAGAGTTTGGGAGGTTGACGTGACAGTCTGAAGTGGTGTAAGAGATTGAATTGCCCATTTTAGTGATAAGAATTATTTTGGAGATAGAAAAGAGGGAACCGAGGGACTCAAGATAAGAAGGAAATGAAGTAGACTCAATCAATTGTTTGTTCTTTTGTTCATATCTCGTCGTATCACAGTTCGATTTTGAGGTGATGGTGATTGGTCGGATTAATCGACGACATATCAGCTGCGAGAGGCGGGGACGCGTCCTCTCAGATTAACGACCGAAAAAGAAAGGGTCAAAGCAAACCAATCGATTAACTAAGGCCATCCAATTCCTTTCCACTCATTCGATAAGGACCTTCTCATCCGGTCTCCCCCCAGTCAAGTCAAGCCAAGCCAAGTCACATGGAGAATGCATCCAGTTCCTCCTCCTCCCTACCTCAACCTCCCCCCCAAAAGCGCAAGCGCGTAGAACGCGGCCGCTCTAAAAACGGTGAGTCTGCCCCGGCTCCCCCGGAAGTGGTTCCCCGCTGACTCCAAGCTCTAGGCTGCTTGACGTGTCTGACCAAAAAGGTCAAATGCGATGAGACGAGACCGCAGTGCAATCGCTGCGTGAGGCTCAAGCTCGAGTGTAGATGGGCGACGCAGATGCAGCCGCTGGCGGAGAGGAGGAGAGGGCTGGGGCCGATTAAGCAGAGGGCGAGGTGGACACCGCCGACTATTGTGCCCAAGATTGATGATGCTGGGAGTGAGGGCTCGCAGAGTGTTACGCCGCCTGCTTTGACGCCGGCTGGGGACTTGCAGTTGTCTGAGGGATTGCCGGCTGATATGTCGTTTGATGTTCAACCCGTTGAGAGTGAAGTGGCATCTGCATCGCCGACGAGCTTCCCAGACATACCGCCAGAAGACATGATCAACCCCATCACCCTCCCTCAATACCCCCAAGATGCTTCATCACAGCTCATTCTATACCCAACACCCTCCTTCGACATCCTCTCCCTCTTCCCCTCATTCTCCTTCACAAACCCAACCGCGCCCGCCCCTTCAATCGGGAGCGACGACGTCCAAGCCATGACATTCCACTCCACCGTCCTCGCACCCATGAAGTCAACCCGCAAAGCCGCTCTCTCAGCACACTCCATCTTCCTCAACTTTGCAGTCCAAAACCCCATGGCGTTACATTTCCTTCTTGCATTTTCACACAGCGAACTGGCTATCCATCATGGTTTCAGTCACAGACCGCCTTTGGAGTCGTATCTGCATTTTCAGAACGGGTCGCAGCTTTTGAGCCAGGCGCTCGTGACATTATCGCCTACCAACCACGTCGCGATGATGTTGTCGTTTTTGTACCTTTATATGTTTTGGATGAGGAGGGATCCCCTGGAGGTAGAGAGATTGCGAGAGTTGAGCACCTCGATTCTTGCATATGTTACGACGTTTTCGCTAGATGAGGTTTGTGCCAATTCTAGTGGGACTACGGGGACGTCGGAACCTGTTACGTTGTCGCGAATCTTGACGTATATTTATGATCGCGATGTCTTCTGCGGTTTCTTTGGCTGCGGTGCTGCGTTTGCGGGTTATGTTAGCCAGAAGCATGAGACGAGGCAGCGAATATGGCTTTTGTCACGGATGCCGATATTACCTGACCAGACGGAGACGTGGTTTAGGTCTGAGAGTATGCCGGAGACCAATCAGAGAAGGATTCTGGATGTCTACTTCAGTTTAATTACGATACAATACGAGATAAACGTGTATAGCCAGAGTAACGAGCCGGCTATGCTTGGGAAGTGGGTGGAGATTAGGAACAAGTTGGACAAGATACGAGAGGTAAGTTGATAGTGATCTGTGAGACCGCTATGAACTGACATCGTGTAGGAGCAGAAATTTCTCTTCACGTTATGGAGAGACTGCGCTCAGCAGTCTACTAAGCCACCACTAATGGCCCTGGTAGCTGTAACCATCTTCCACGCCCTCGAGATCTACCTGTACCGCAGCCGCGACACATTCTTCGGCGAGACACCAGTCCCAGCTGATATCGAGCGGGCACTTCAAGAACTCATTTCAGCAGCATACCGCACCATCCCCGTCGGACCAGTCCAACTCCTAGAGCGCTTCCAATGGGCTCTTTTAATCGGAGGAATCGAAACACATGACCCCGTATACCGAGAATGGATCTCGACGAGTATTTCAGACCCCGTTATCAAGGGCGTTTACAACCTCGTGGTATCGGCTAGAACACTGTCTGCTAAGGGAATATCGATGGAGGCGGTTCGCCAGTTAGTTAGCAAGCAGACCAGACCATAACATCATAATTAGATAGTTTCAGCGTTCATCTTCACTATCTCGTCGATAAATATCGTGGCTTATCTCGTCGATTAAACTGGCCACTCATAGTGCGTGCCATAAATCTGGGGTAGTAGGCAAGGGACCCCAGATTTTGGAGCCGAATTAGATAAGCGGAATAAGGACTAGCGCTGGTGTGATAAGGAGAGACGAATATAACTGGGCCCATGCGCCCCCGACACTGACTCAAAACCAACAACGCTTTGAAGTTTAACCTTCTTTTTTTCCTCTCTCCTGCAACATCACAATTTTAATCATGGAGAGTAAAGAGATGAAGGAGTCAGCGCCCTCGGATGTTGATATGCACGGGAATGTTGATACGCTGTCGGCGGAGGAGGAGAAGAGGCTTGTGAGGAAGATTGACATGAGGTATGTGCTACCAGAAGTGACAGGTGTTCGGAGCTAATTTGTTAGACTTATGCCGTTGCTTATTGTTAGCTATGGATTGCAGTATTTGGACAGTGAGTTTATTGTGGCGATTGATATGCTGGTAATGACTTTATACAGAGACGAGTTTGGCGTATAGCGCTATTCTTGGCCTAAGAGAGGATCTGGTATGTACTCACCACTGGAGAACAAACACCACTAACAAGACCAGCAACTCGTCGGCCAACAATTCAGCTGGGCATCCAGTATCTTCTACATAGGCTACCTCGTCGCCTCATACCCCATCTCTCTCGGTTTTGTCAAATTCCCTCTTGGCAAATATCTAAGCGTTCTCATGTTTATCTGGGGTGTTGTTCTCACTCTCCACGCCGTCGCGCATAATTACGCTAGTCTCATGGTTCTCCGCTTCTTCCTTGGTGTGTTTGAGAGTGCGATTAGTCCAGGCTTCTCGCTTATCACGGGAATGTGGTATACGCCTCATGAGCATGTATCGCGCCATTCGTTCTGGTTTGCGGGGAATGCGTCGGCGAGTATGGTTGGGGCCATGATTGCTTATGGGATTTTGAGCTACCATGGGCCTATTGAGCAGTGGAAGGTAAGTTATCTCTGCGATGACTGAATGGTTTACTGATTTTGGTAGATGCTCTTCCTCATCTTTGGTCTTATCACCATTGCTTGGTCTGTCTTGACATTCTTCTTCCTGCCTGATTCCCCTGCAACCGCTGGGTTTCTGTCAACTTCTGAGCGAGAGTTTGCTGCTCTTCGACCGAAGAAGTTCCAGAGAACTACTCAGACTAAGAAGTGGAACCGAGGACAGTTCATCGAGACTATGAAGGACGTCAAGTCCTGGTGGTTCTTCTTCTTCTCCTTCATCATCTGCATTCCCAATGGTGGAACCACAAGCGTAAGTTGTCTTCTTATATCCCATTGAGACTGCGGTGACTGATATCATGATAGTTCAGCACCATTGTCATCAAGAGCTTCGGCTACGATGAGAAGCAGACTATTCTCATGGGTCTCCCTGCATCAGCCTTCCAACTCACAACCGTCATCCTCGTCGCTGTTTTCACGACCTATGTCCGCAAGTCTCGACACATTGCTCTTGTCCTGACATACTTGATGGCCATTGCTGGCATTCTTATGATCAAGCTCCTCCCCACAGCAGAGAAGCTCTCCCGACTGGCAGGCTTCTGGCTCATCATGGCGGTTGCTCCAGCATTCCCTCTCATGCTGTCACTGTCTGCTAGTAACATCGCCGGTTTCACAAAGAAGTCCACCGTCATGGCCATGATATTCCTGGGATACTGCGCTGGAAACTTGAGTGGACCTCAATTCTTTATCAGCACCGAGGCGCCCGGCTACCATGTAAGCAACACTACTGCCACTACGAGACGTCACTAACCGTTACAGACTGCTTATACCACTATCATGGTCTGTTATGTCATTACTATTGCTCTTGTGGTGGGCATTTACTTCTACCTCACCTGGGAGAACCGCCGTCGCGATAATGAGCAGGGTGTCAAGAGAGATCCCGAAGAGTCTCAGCAGGTGGACCTTGCTGAGGACGGAGCGCTTCTCCAGGTGGATGAAACTGATAAGCAGAACAAGAACTTTAGATACATTTTGTAAGTTGGAAGTGAACGCAGTTCTGGCATTGTGACGGGTTTGAACAGTTCAGCTTCAGGTCTGGTAGTTGGTCATTATAAATGCGACATGTTCTTTTAAACTGTTGTTACTCTCAAACAGAACAACACTGTCTTTTCAGTGATCCAAGACAAGGATGAAGAGACACGTCAAAGAATGGCCTTGCAGATGAAGAGAAAGTGATATGCACAGTGAAGTGTTGCTGAATGCAGTCTGTCTTGATCTATGTAGGTACAGTAAGGAAACCAGCAACGCCTTGCTAGACTAATGAATAAAACCTGCCACCCAAAGCGCCAACCTAACCAAACACCTCCAGGATCAAACGCTCCTTACTAACACCATCCCTCCAAGTCTTCCAGTCACTTGCCCTGGTTGTGTTCAACCTTCTATCCTCACTATGAAGAATAGGACCCAAAACATCAAACACATCATCAGATACCTTCTTACCACTGCAAATCATCACAATAGCACCCTGTCCCCAAAGTCTTGCCAAGGTATCAGCATGCTTAGCCACCAAGTGCTGAACATACTTGTAAGGTGAGTCCCAATCTCGACTGAAGGCGCGATGGATTGTTACAACACCAGCACGGGAGTACTCATCTAGGGTATCGCGGCAGATGTCATCCATCTTGGCGCCACGGCAACCAAAGAAGAGTGTACTCGAGGAGTTGGACAATTGGCCTGAGTTCTTTTGCAGGTATCGCTTCTGCATGAACCCCAAGAAGGGAGCGAGACCAGCGCCTACAGCGATCATGACAATGGGAACGTTGAGCTCAGTGGTCATTGCAGTGCGGAGCTCAGGCCTGCAAGGCCGAGGCTCAACGAGTACAGAGTCGCCGGGCCGGAGCTGGGCCATGTAGTTGGTAGCTAGACCGCCTGGGCGTGCAAGTGATGAGCCACTGGCTTCAGTGGCTTCGACAACGGAGAAGAGAAGTGAGCCGTGGCCGGGTTTCCACTCTGGGGTTGAGGAGAAGGAGTATGTGCGAGGGCGCATCTGAGGAAGCATGGAGAGAAATGTTGAGAGAGGCATGTTGATGGAGGGATACTTGCGGAGAATGTCGAGGATGGACATTCGTTGTTGATCAATATCAGCGTCGTATCTATCACCAGCGAGACTCTGGATCTCAGCCTTAGTCTCATCATTGCCTGCAAAGTCCACCAGTCTCTTGAGGCTGGTGCGGCTGACTGTTTGTGACAGTTCAACAAGTGTACTGAAGAGGTTCGAAGCAAGGATGGGAGTGCCAGTGGGAAGGAAAGTTGGTCGCTGCGACGACACAGTCAAGACAGTATCATCATCAACACCAAAGCAAGTCATGACCCGATCAACAAGCTGAGGCGGATTCTTGGGAAGAACCAGCACATGATCACCAGGAGTATATGTCATATCCTTCGGTAACTTGAGGAGTAGGCCGTACTTGCGAGGAACACCAGGGCTAGTGAGAAGAGTGTTCTCCACGACCTCGGCCCTCTTGAAGTTCCCTCCGATATCATTCCGCTGAGACTGGTTAATGGTGACGCTCAGCTCGAGAGAGTCAGGCTCGTGGTCGAGAGTGATGCCATGGCGGCTCGCGAGTTCGGGGAAGAGCTTGCTGTGTGCCCAGTCGTCGAAGTCGGGGTATAAACGGCCGGTGCTAGCGTCGGTGAGACCAATGTCGACGAGGCGATCGGCGCCGGCGTCTGCTAAGCACTTGTCGAGGACCTTGGGGATGCGATACAAGGTTGACACCCAGTCCTTGTGGCCTAAAAGGCGTCAGATGAGGTGAGATATGAAGAGATGAAAGAGACTTACCGCATCCGAAAACAGCAAACTGAGTGCCCTCCAACTCGCCAGGCTGTAGTGCCTCAGCCCACTTTGTAAACTCGGTAGCATTATCAGAAGGCTTTCCGTCATAGGAAGCCGCCAAGATAATATTCGGTCCATCCTTGGACAAGTTCCTCGTAGCGTCATCGAGCGGCAGAGGCTTGGAAGGCAAGAACCCAAATGTCGCACAATCAGCCGATAGCCGCTCCGCCAGTGCCTCACACGTTCCAGTGTTTGATCCATAAAAGATAGAAATGGGCTTCAGGTCCTTTTGTGAAATGTGGAGGTTCATTCGGCTGGAGAGACTGGGCTGCTTGGAGCTAGCCATACTAGGGTTCTTGAAGAGATTGGTCAAATCGCGTCCCTCTCGGAGCTTGACCTTCATGTTGAAACCGTCGGGCTTGATGGTGAGCGACTGCTTGATCTTGAGCTTGTAGTTAGGATCGGCTTTGACCATGTCAAAGTTCTGGAGAAGCATGATTGTAACCTTGGAAAGGAAAGTTAGCTAGTAATGCATGGATCAGAAGTCGTACTTACGATTTGAGCTTCCTGCCATGCGAACTCTCGACCGATACAGCCTCGCATACCATTACCAAAAGGCTTCCAAGCGTTCTTGGGGAGTTTGTTAAAGTGCTCATCTGCCATCCTCTCAGGCCTGAACTCTTCGGCATCAGGGCCCCAGACTTCGGGATCGCGGTGGATCATGTGGAGGAAGAGGAAGAGAGGATCGCCCGCGGAGACGTTGTATTGGCCGCCGATGACTTCGTCTTTGAAGGATGTGACGTAGAAGCCTGGTGCGGTGGGCATGAGGCGAAGAGTCTCGCGGAAGACCATGTTGATGTAGTTCATCTTGGGGAGATGATCGGCTGTGATGTTCTCATCGCCCAATACCTCGTCAACTTCTTCACGAGCCTTTTGTAGCTTGTCGGGATTCTCGAGGAGGTAGTAGAATGCAAATGACAATAGACCAGAGGTAGTTTCGTGGCCCGCGATGAGGAAAGTGATGAGGTTGTCGACGATATTCCCATCACTCATGCCCATTCCCGTCTTGGGATCCCTGCCGCTCATCATGGCGTTGAGAAGATCTTTACCCTCTACAGGATTCTGCCGTCGCTGGTCGAGAATGTCCTGGCACGTACTCTTCATCACAGCCGCATGCTTCTTGAAGTGGGATTGGGCCCGTATTCTCAATGACTGCACCACGTCGGGGAGGAAGGATTGCTTTTCGGCGTCGATGAGAGCTGCGACCATGCTCTCGACAAAGGGGTGCATCTTGTCGTTGCTGTAGAAGCTGTTGAAGCGGAAGCCCATTGTGCACAGCGCGATGGTGTCGAGTGTTAGTCGTGTGAAGTCGCTTCCGACGTCGATGGTAGCTGATGAACCTGCTCGCGCCCTGTAACGGTCAGCACCATGACTTTCATCAAGCAAGAGCAGCCTTACCATTTTAGACAAAGTTGTTCTGAAATGTCTCGCATGTCGGGGAGCATCTCTCTGATCGTTAGAGGTCCAAAGAGTGGCATGAGGATTCGATGCGCGATAGCCCATTCCTGGTTATTATGCTGCGCAGAGAAGAGGCCATCGCCAGCTAGAGGCCGTAGCTTCTCGACACCGCCGACGACAAGTTTGTGGAATCGTGACTCGTCCGATAGTTCGTCCATGAGATCGCGACTGCAGATCATGATCTCCGTGTTTCCTCCTATATTTAGTGCGAATAGCTTTGCTGCGATCATACGGTTAGCGGAAGGTCGGGAATAGCGGCGGTCGGCGACGTACGATAATCTTTGGCAATTTCGATTACTGACTTGAGGGAGTCTGTGAGGTCGATGTCGAGAAGGCTGCCGATGATTGGAAGGCCTACAACGATTAGCATGTGATGTGATGGCGATACTGCTAAGGTGATGTACCCTTTGGTCCAGGGATTTGTCCCTTGCGCTTCTCATCTTGCTTCTTCGATTCTGGCTTTACTGCCATTTTGAGTTGTCGTGTGCAGATTGGTCTGGGTTCGTAAATAGTGGTGGTACGTCGTATAATATCAAAACGCTTGCTGTTCAAAGTAGATTGTTGCTATTGTTGATGGAATTGCTACTGAAACAAAGCTTTCCTCAAGACATGTTATAGTCAAAAAGACCATGAGGCTGAGCAAGCCATTTACGCATCCAACACCGCATTAATCTCATTACCCTTACTTTGGTGATGACACCCGGCTGTAACCCCGCATTGACCGTCATCAAGTCCCGCTGTCTACTCCGCCCGCGCCAACACTCGCAACGCCCGCGGGGTCCGGATACCGGCATGCAGCCTTATAAAAGTCCCCCATCAACATGCTCCGCGGGCACCCTTGTCGGCACCCCGCGGGCGCCCGACAGCTGTCCAACCCTAAAAATGAGCGGTCAAACCTTGAGTGCGACGAATCAGACACCATCATTATGTCAGGCAGCAGGCTTATCCGAAAAAAAAAAAACAGTCTCTGTGTTTTGAGTTTGGCTTCCGCCCGTCAGGAACTTGGCAGCAGAGTCTAGGCCCAACATCTCAGCCTTGCGGTTTGCAGTGACAGTCCCGGAAGACAAGGGCTCCTCCACTGGGGGAAATTATCATACGGGAAGAGTTCTTCACGGCGTCCTTGATGCCCAGAGCGAAAAGTATCGTTAAAAATCTCATCGTGGAACTAAACTGAAAATGTCACAAAGTCTATCTATCCTGGAACGCTTGGCATCCATAAGTATCACCGCACAGCCCCAGCTTCAGTCCGTTCCCCGACCGCAAGTTTCAGAGGCTTCTGACGACGAGCCCATCTCGTATGTCTGCGTAGGCTCTGGTGATGGCTCGCGACGACGGCGGAAACGCACGAGCCTCCACATTCTGTTGTTGGCGATGCCACTGCCGCCGCTGGGCCGTGCTCGACGGACGAGGAACCATTGTGCTGTCATCAAGACCATGGCGCTGTTCCAGACAAACGATGCTATCATGCCGAGAGATACTGCCCATGCGAGGGAGATCTGGATGTAGCAGAGACCCATGACGGAGAGATCGTCGAAACCGTCGGTTAGGACGAAGCCGGACAGCATGAGGATGACTTGGCAGACAAACATGTCAAAGTACTTGAGGTTTTGACGCCATCGCATGCCCATGATGGTTCGAGCCATTCTTGAGCCGAAGAAGAAGTCGAAGAAGTACAGTAGCGATGCAAAGCCTGCAAAGACTACAGTGACGAGTCCAATGACCTGTTTACACGTCAGTTAGCCAGCCGCTCTCCAACCTTGGCTTGAGATTCATACCCCGTGTTCAGTTCTGAAATGATCTGATGAGCCCATTGCGATGATTCCCGCCACTAGTCCACCGATGACGAGAGGCGTAAAGACAAAGGCTCGGAGTACAGACTCCCATTTCCGAACTGTGTGCTTTGCGACAGGTTTGTTGATCAGATCACATAGCACTGTGCTTGACTCCATGAGCAGAATGATCGGATACACCAAGAAGAATGCAACGATCATGCACAACGCTGC
The DNA here is from genome assembly GCA_013759095.1 of Fusarium sp. NRRL 29148. Lineage (NCBI taxonomy): Eukaryota > Fungi > Ascomycota > Sordariomycetes > Hypocreales > Nectriaceae > Fusarium > Fusarium sp. NRRL 29148. Next base: position 5,552 of record JABSTL010001301.1, on the reverse strand, counting down.
AATCGTCAGCGTAGCTCAAATCGCCAAGAGAGTAAAACATACCATGAATATAGGTCAACGTGATGAATGTATCTTGATCAACAGTATTCACATCAAAATGCCTCGTCGCAAGGTCCACAGTGAACATATTCCCCGTCGCGTTGAACGTATACGGTCCCCTGGAGACAAAATCGCTATTCCACGATTCCGACTCCGAGAGGTTCGCACTCAATAGTGCTAGGAGACCGCCGACGCCAGATTGATGCCAGCAAGTTTCTCGCGTATGAAGCTTTGAAACCTCATGTTGTAGAAACTGCACCACGTAAGCTGTCCTCTCCGTGCTATTCATGGCCGTCGCGTCAAAGCTAGTAACTGAATCGGGTTATGTGCCCGTTGAGATAAAGAATAAAGTAACAAAAACGCGATTATTCCCAAGCGAGTAGATCGTATGATTAGAAATGGCGATAAAGTAGAATTTAAAAAGCCAGATTAGAAAGTTTATGGTAAAGTTGATTCAGATGGATATTGTCACAATGGGGACAGGCCCCTTCAAGTCCCCCGTCTAGTGGCTTCTCCGGAACAACATCTCTATCATTCTCACCAATCAATCCCAGATATTCGGGGCTGTTTAAGCTTTCTGCTACCCTGTTTCAGAGGAGCAAATTGCAAAATAAATAGCAGCGGCGGTCGAGCACAAAAAGTTAACTGCCGAGTCAGCGGGGCGCACTAAGATAAGTACAGTAAAGGCGAGTCGAAAGGGGCACAGGGCACAGGGCGCATTGCGTAATGAAGTTGACAGGGGTAAACGAGGTTGAGCGAGAGCGAGCTCCGATCGAACGCGAGACGGTGACGAATTTCGAGTCCGCGGGCCGGAGGCGTTGTAAATAGTATCATATTGAGGCTTGGAACCAGACGGCGTTTTCGGTATAAAAGGGTTTTGACAAACTTACCTCTCAACTGCAGATCACAACAAGCAAGCAAATATGTCATCACCAAAACCAAAGTCTTTCATTCGGCGTCTCGGTCAGATGTGAGTTACCGAACATGCCGTGCTAGTGAACCGCGCTGATAAAACTAGCGAGATGTGCGAATCAGCACTGCATAGTCTTGACTACTACTGCAGTACAGTCCTCACATGCCGCTACACACTCCCGCCGTCCCTCCAGGGCTTTGATAACCAGGACAAAGTCTTCCGACGCTTTGACCAAGCAATTGCCCAAACGGTCCTCCAGTTTCCCTTGCTACAAGCCGGTCTTGTTGGTCAGAGTACGAAAAAGCCAGTTTGGGTGTCACTCCCGTCGCTTGATCTCGCAGACCATGTATCTTGGGATGTCCGACCGGATTCAAAAGACTATGAAAGGGCGTTTGAGGCGAATTTGGGATATCAGCTCGACGCCAAGTTTGAGAGTCTCGAGACGAGGCCAGGATGGAGAATCTGTCTGATGCGAACAGAGACAGACAACTTTGTTGATGTGATGTATGTCTGGAACCATGCTAACCACGATGGAATGGGCGCCAAGATCTTTCAGCAAACACTACTGCAGAGCCTTAACTACCCAATTTCATCATCACTACTCCGGAGCAGATCTCGAGTTATGACGACTTCTATATGCAAGGACAGCTTTCCCCAGCCACAGGAAAAACTCGCCAAGCATAACTTGAGCTTTGGGTATGCTTGTTCAGAGATCTGGCATGGTCTTGGTCCTTCTTGCTTTCACTCAGAAGAGTCGAAAGCTCTATGGGCGCCTATCCAGGCTGATCCTTATATCACGCGCTTGAAATCCATTGACATTGACGCCATTACCTTGAAGAAGCTTCTGAATCAGTGCCGAGAGAACGATACTACACTTACGGGCCTTATCCACGGAATCGTCCTGGCCTGTCTATCCGTCGACATCAATGAGGGAAACACCAATGCCTTTCAAGTCGCAACGGCAATGGATCATCGAAGGTTTTTACGCCAAGAGCTTCGGCCGTCAAAGTACACCTCGCTTGATCTCGATAACAGCATTCAGAACTGTACTGCATCTCTCTCCCATCTATTCGACCACGAAATCGTCAGCGACATGCGAGCTCAAGCGCGTATTAACAACTGGCCCGCCCAACCCATCGAAGATCTAGAGCCCACGATCTGGAAAGCAGCACAGCAGATCCGCAGAGACATCGAAAAACGCCTCGACACTGGTTTGAACAATAATGTAGTCGGCTTGATGAAGGTGGTATCCGACTGGCATGATTACTTCGAGTCAATGGAGAGAAGACCTCGTGACTTATCGTGGGAGGTTACGAATCTTGGTGTTATTGATGGTAAACTTGAGGATGATGGCTTTGCGTTAGGGAAGGCGAGATTTTCGCTAAGTGGACATGTTGTTGGGCCCGCGATTCAGATTAGTATGGTCTCGGTGAAGGATGGGGATTTGTTGATTGAAGTATCTTGGCAGGACTTGCCGGAGATCCACGAGGTTGCTCAGAGGTTGGTGCAAGACATGCGAGCTTGGTTGTTGTATCTGGGTGTTTGAGAGATGTTTTCAATTTTCAATGAATTATAGCGGGTTGCAGTTTGTCCAGCTTTTAGATCTAGATATTTGTTTGCTAGCAGAAAGACCTTAGATATATATAGAGTAACTTAGAATAATAAGACAACTTAGCCTCTATCTAGCATAAGTACCCTATTAGAACTTCCCTATAAATAAACCATTATCTTTTAGTTATTGCTTTAAACTTACGCTTATGCTATATTAGATACACTGCCTTGAAGACTCTATTATGTCGCTTATCGTCTTAAACTTTACAGGTTTCTAGCTATGTAACATACGTTCAGGAATCGCCAAACACATTTTTGTTCACTGAAGAGTATTGTAACCTAAGCCTGCTGAGAAATACTATAAAGGCTGCGCTCTGAATATCTATAATTAAGGTTTCTATTAAGAAAGTCTCAATAAGCTACACATTATACACCAAGATGTGAGCGCTATCATGAAAATACCCTGGACCATCTTCGGTAGAGTCGGATAGAAGAGCAGCATATTATCCCTACTGAGTTTAGCGCAGCAAGGGTTAGAATGACAAGCATACCGATCCAAATCGTGCTTCCATCGCTGTCAACTTCCTTATTTGTCATGGACGGAATTCCACGCCGAGATCTTCTCAACTTGAAACTAACTTCTCATGGAAATGACTCGTAGGCTTGACCTCCAGCGTTTGAACCAGGCCAACTTCAGGTCAAGGCGTAAATGAGAGGCTTATCGGTGGGGTCAGCTAAAAATACCGCACTCAGCTCCAGCTCAGGCCACGTTTTCATGCTTGACTGATGAGGAACGAAATCTACTCGAGCTTATTATCCGATTCTATAAATACAAGACGCTCCCGATGAATTCCATTCTCAAGGTCCTCCCGTATCTTATCAATCTTGTTTTTATTCTTCTCCATAATTGCCCTCTCCCCCCTCCTCTCCTCTTCCGTCAATGGCGGAGGAAGTATCCCCTCTGGCGGATTGTACCACTGCTCTTCCGGCACTTTCGTCCCATCCACGCCACGCCAGAACTTCTCGACTTCTGGGTCATAAGGCAGCCGATCAATAAGAGCTTTTATGAGTGCAGGTCGCAGAGGTACAGCGTAGTGAATGTTGCGATCAGCGTCCAGGAAGCGGAAAACTCCGTCTTTGCCGAGGTCTGCGAGACCCAGTAGGTCAGGATCGCGATCCATGTTGCGTAGAATGTCGCTTATTTCTTTTTGCTCTGGGGAGAGGTCTTTGTAGGCGATGCCATCTTCGCTGCTGCAGCATGTTTCTTCCGGGTCGGTTGACTCATGTATCTCTGTATTAGGCTGAGACATTTTGTAGAGCCTTGCTGTGAGGACAGAAAGTTGGAAGGAGTAAAATGTCTTGAACTTGATCCAGAGGCTTTAGATTGCAGCTGGCGGAGTCGGTCTTATGAAGCATGAGGGCCATGCTGCATCATTGAGGTAGACATGTGATAAGTGGCTTCTAATCCTTGCTATGGGATCAACCAACAGTCACTTAACCAACAATAAGAAGAAAGTGGCTCGATCTAAACGTAATACTTTTTACTAGCGTGGAGCATTCTCAAAAGTTCCATTGTCTTGAAAATCCTGAATTTGTCTATTCCTAGTTGAATAACGCCAAACTGGTTCTTTATGCAGCCATGACATGGGAGAGTGTTGATGCACCCGCCGTTGACTCCCAACAAAGTAGATGCGAAGTTCAAATGCACCGACCCCTCTTGAAAACCGCGCCAGTAAGCCCAGCACACACATGACAATGAGAGTACTGAGAGCAAAGCCCCTGACCAAAGCAAGGAGGATGAGAACATCTATTTCCATAACCTCGAACCTCCAGATCTCTCTTGTCTGGAGTAGTCTGGTCGCCCTCAGGCTGCGGGTCGTTCTTCTCTAGATCCATGAGCAAGTCGAGCACTTCTTTACTCATTTGTTCATCCGTAGCCAAGACAATCTTCTCATCAACTTCAATGACAAAACCTCCGTACTTCGGGAGGAGAACTCCCGCGAATCGAGGGGCAGCTTGCAGCTCGTCCCAGTTGGTGACCCAGACAGCGTCTTCAGGGATTTCAACGGTGTATTCGGCGTTCACCATGCTACAGGCGAGCAAAGTTGTTAAGAAGGATGAAACTATCACACATCCGTCAGTGTTTGGGGACTTCACTGCAGTAGAGAGTTGTAGCCGTACTCAGCTTCATCTTGATGGCAATTCGGCTTATGGTTTATAATGAAAAAGGCTGAAAAGTAACTGAGAGACTATAATGACATTTGTCAAGATCATGTCCACCAACCAGTACTTATAGATCAATAGGAGCCATTATCACATGTTGTGTTGACTGTGCCTCCTCCGAGCAAATTCTTCACTAAGCTTGCAGCAATGCCATCCATGAAAGCAACTACCATAAAAGAGTTGGTCCACGGCATTAAATGGCCTTTTCCCTACATTTTGCTTACTGAAAGCTGATGTGATTAAAGCGATTATCCAATTGTTTGTAGAGAAGCTATCAGCCCTCGTTCAATGGGCACGTTACCAACAAGGCCTTCACGACTGTGCCGCCATTAAACAGATGAACTACCTTGGCTAGCCAAGCTACAAGTCTACGAATATGGAAATAAATCTCCAGGACTAGGATTTCAAGAGCTACTAATCCTCGTGGCTTTGTAAATAATCCTCGATTCCTGCAAGAATGGCATGTTGCATGTTAAAATACCACAGCGTCTAAAGTGAAGGACCAACAAAAGCCGCATGCGTATCAACAACGATTAGCATTCTCACAAAGCATGTGAAGCCAAAGGAAAATTCTCGTGTGTCAAATTATATAAATCCTCTGTATTCATGACTTTATGGCTTAAGAGCCGTTGTTCTTAACTTACTTGTAGATATATATTATAAGTAACTTATTGATTCACATCCACCGGAAACGAAACACTGAATAGTTGGTATATTATCTATTATTTCAGTAGCTTGTCAATGCATCCCGAAGCAAAATGAGTTATTGAAGCACACCAGCCGTCTTTTTATTGTACTACTTAGCCTTTTGTTGCCCGTGCTCTTG
>JABSTL010001299.1:0-18027 GCA_013759095.1 Fusarium sp. NRRL 29148 | reverse complement strand
TACTGAACCTGGGGGATTTAGGTTGGAACTCGCCAGATTTGACAACTACTGCTGTCAGCCGATTCTTCCAGCTAGGCCTCGAAATGATGGACGGCGACATTGGCGCCGTGCAGGATGTCATAAAGCTTCTTGCCAAGGATGCCGGGCTGGCGTTCACCCGGGCCCTGGCTGATGTTCATATTATGCGGGCTGACAGTTCATGCAAGACCACTCTCTGGGAGACTGAGGTCAAACCTCTATTCAGCCTCATCACACACCCTCGAGTGGTGGACTCGGCCGTCTTGGAGCAGCAAGTTGCGGACGTGTTCAATTGCATACTGGGAATTGAAGGTCAACGCATGACCAAAATCTTCAACTTCATCATTTACCTTGTCACTGAGTCCTCGCTTTCTACACAAAGTGATTCCCGGATGGAGGTACTTGAGCTTTCTCTTAGCGTGCTGTCCAAAATAATCGACTGCAACACCAGAAACATCGTCAACTCGGAGTGCGAAAAGCTTGTCTCGCTCTTTGCAGAGATTGTGAAGAACGACCCAGGTCAGAAAGACGGGTTCTCTCGGTTACAAGCCACCAAATATATCGACTACATGCAACAACGATTAGACACTGGTAAAAGCATTCCAAACTTGGACCCTGGTCATCATATCTTATTCACAAGGGAAGACTTTGTGCTCCGACATGACTTGCCAGGCACACTGTCTGCTGATGGACCTCGCCACAACAACGACCACGTCGACATTACTAAGATCAAAATCATGCCTACCTACGATGAGGTCGTTTCCCCTCGTGGTGAATATCTGCCGACCAACAATCCATCTAGTTGGCACATCAAGGGAATTCGTGGCCGCCTTGATCGAGAGTTTCGCCTCGTTAGAGAGGACACAGTCGGTCAACTCCGAGACGCTGTGCGCGACATACTTGAGCTTGCCCGAGATCCTCAACACCGCAAAGCCCGGCAGTCTAACACTCTCAGAACGTATACTTACGAAAACCCTGTTACTATTGATGTTAACCTCCACCGTGTCGGGGGGTTAGAGATGTCTATTTGTTGCCATCAGGTTCCAGTCGTTAGAAAACTAAATGCCAAGAACCGAAAAGATTGGTGGACACAGTCCAAGCGGTTACAAGCGGGAGCGCTCGTATGCCTGTTCGATGTCAGTGGTTCGATGCTATTCTGTGTCGTATCTGACACCACGATGAGGTCTAAAGACGATAAAGAGGCTCGGAAAATTGGCGATGGCGATGATGAAGATCAAGCTACTATCGATCAAGTGAGAACTCTTTCGGACGACCCAGACTTTCTCTCTGTCAATCTCAAGCTTGTGGACCCGACAACAAGCGAAATAAGTCAGGCCTTGAGATGGTACCGGAATATCAAATCTTATCCACGGAGGTATCTGGCCGAGTTTCCTGGAGTTTTGCTTGACTCGTTTAAGCACAGTCTATTGGCCCTGCAGAAGATGCACGAAAGGCCCAACGTCCCTTTCGCAAATCTGTTAGCGCCTAAAGAAAGCTCGCCATCTGAGGCAGACATTGAATTACCGCAGTATGCAAGAAAGACGGGGTTTACTTTCGATCTAAGCTGCCTAAGTAACGATAATTCTCCTCTTACCGTTGACCCCCGGTCACCAATAAGCCCTCAGGAGCTCTCACTCAAGTCCAGTCTCGACCCGACACAGTCTGCTGCTCTGTTAAACACTCTAACGAGAGAACTATCCCTAATTCAGGGGCCCCCAGGTACGGGCAAGAGTTATACTGGTGAGAAGATCATCAAAGTTCTTTTGGAGAGTAGAAGAAGGGCAAATCTTGGCCCGATTCTATGTGTCTGCTACACTAACCACGCTTTGGATCAACTCCTTGAGCACCTCCTTGACGATGGAACTAAAAGAATCATTCGAATTGGATCTCGATCAAAATCGGAACGACTCCAAAACCTGAACTTGCGCAACGTCACCAAAGGAATGTCTCTCACCAAGTCGGAGAAACGCGGTCTTTGGGAGGCAGAAAATGATATCCGCGAACACGTCCAAGACGGGAAAGATCTGCTCAAAGAACTTGCTGACTGCCAATCATGGAAGGCCATCAAGAACTTGCTAGCTTTGGATTATCCTGGACAACATGCTGAACTTTTTGGAGAAGATCAGGACGGGTGGCAGACGGTCATTTACCAGCCGGAAATGGTCATTGATCGGTGGCTTCAAAGCGGGCAACATAATGCAACAAACCCCAGACCACTTGAATACTTAAAATGCGCTCAATTAAGCACTTTGACCAACCACGAGCGAGCTCTACTCCATCGCCACTGGATCAAGGCAATCAGAGACCCGATCATAGCCAAACTCGCTAGGATCAATCAATATTACAACGACGCGGTTAGACACAGAGACGAGATCCGCGGCGACGTTGATTTGCGCTGTCTCAACGATGCAGATATTGTCGGTGTCACAACAACTGGTCTAGCGAGGAACTTGAACCTTCTTCGAAAGCTGCGATGCAAGGTAATGCTCTGCGAAGAAGCCGGCGAGGTTCTCGAGGCACATATCCTCACTGCACTCCTACCCTCCATAGAGCATGCTATCCTGATCGGTGATCATTTCCAGCTTCGCCCTCAGATACAGAACTTCGACCTACAGAGTACAAACCCTCGTGGTAAACAATACTCACTCGACGTGTCTTTATTCGAGAGATTGGTTCAGCCCCCGCATGGTACTGACCTGCGGATCCCCTACAGTATGCTGGAGACTCAGAGACGGATGCACCCCTCGATTGCCGAGTTAGTTCGCTCAACCTTGTATCCGTCCCTTAATGATGCAGAGGCTGTGGCGGAGTACCCGCAAATCGTAGGTATGAAGCGGCGTCTATTCTGGTTTCACCATGATCAGCCTGAAAATACGGACGAGAACAACAGCTCCCTGAGCACCTCCCGGTCGAATAGCTTCGAGGTCGATATGACCGCTGCTCTGGTCTCCCACCTCTCTCAGCAAGGCACGTACCGTCCAGGTGATATCGCGGTTCTGACGCCATATCTTGGACAGCTACAGCTTCTGCGTCGTAGGATGGAATCCATGTTCGAGATCTATGTCAACGATCGGGATCTAGATCAACTCGAGGCCGCTCAGGATGAGGACATTGACACCAACAGACTACGAGGTGTTCCCCTAAGTAAAACAACTCTTCTCAAGAGCGTCAGAGTCGCGACTGTCGATAACTTCCAGGGGGAAGAAGCCAAAGTCATAGTGATATCCTTGGTCCGCAGCAATCCCCAAGGAGACTGTGGCTTTCTCAAGACAAATAACCGCATCAACGTTCTTTTATCTCGCGCCAAGCATGGAATGTACATTATTGGAAACGGAAACACGTACAAAAAGGTTGCAATGTGGGCAGATGTCATGAAGACGCTGGTTTCTGGGCAGAACCTGGGCACAAAGCTCGAGTTGCAGTGTGCCAGACATCCACACACCCCGATATTCGTGTCCCATCCAGATCACTTCTTGCAATTTTCGCCGGAAAGCGGATGTAAGCTTGCATGTGACAAAAGACTGTTCTGCGGACACCCTTGTACCGGGAGATGCCACTCAGATACTTTGCATCGTGCTATTAAGTGCCTGTCACCCTGTCCACGTCTCAAAAAAGGATGCAATCACGCTTGTCCTCTTCGATGCGGAGACGCTTGTCACGCCAAGTGCCTTGTCAAACTTGAGAATACTATTCTGCTTCCTTGCGGGCATCGCTTGTCTTCACCTCGATGTTGGGAGGCCCAATACCCGGCAACTGTCCTTTGTATGGAAATGGTCACGAAGAGTGTCCCAGGCTGTGAGCATAAAGTGCGCGTCAAATGTCACCAAGATGTCACTGCTGCCAAGTACATATGTACTTCCGCCTGCGGGAGTTATCGCATCTGTGGACATAGCTGTACCAGTAGCTGCTTCCGCTGCAATAAGCGTAAAGACGGAAAGATCACGGAGCAAAACCACGGAATATGCAACCAGCGCTGCGGCCGGAAATACTCAACTTGTCAACATAGCTGTTCTCAGAGCTGTCACGGTGATGTACCCTGTCAGCGATGTATGGACCGATGTGAAGTACGGTGCAGTCACTCGAGGTGTAGCAAGGCTTGTAGCGAGCCTTGCGATCCTTGTGCGCAGGAAACCTGTGAGTCGAGATGTGCTCACTCCAAGTGTACGGCCCCATGTGCGGTTCCTTGCAACTGGGTGCCTTGCTCTTTGAGGTGCGAGATGATACTCGACTGCGGTCATCAGTGTAAGTGACTTTCCATCATCTGGGCTCTCATTTCCTTGCTAACTCGTGTAGGCCCATCTCTTTGCGGAGAAGTTTGTCCCTCTTCAAAATTCTGTCAGGTTTGCGCAACAGATGAAGTCAAGTCTGTCTGTGTTGACTTCCTCGAGATGAAAGAGTATAAAGAGATAGATCTCAACCAGGAACCCTGCATCTTTCCAGACTGTGGCCACTTCCTCACTGTATCATCCATGGATGGTCAGATGGATATGGCATCAGAGTACAAGCTCGACACTAAGGGCCTCCCTGAACTGATACTGCGAAGCTCAGAACCCTTTGCTATGGAAAATAAGGATGTCAAAAATTGTGCGACTTGCCGTGGACCTCTCCGTAACGTCTCGAGATACGGCCGCATTGTGCGCCGGGCTATGCTTGACGAGGCTACTAAGAAGTTCATTTCATGGTCTAATGCCGAGTATCATGTACTTGCATCAAAGCTCATTTCTGAGCAAGAGGGTCTTGCTGCTATGCAACCGACAGCCCTCCGGGATCCAAAGCCTGAGGCAGCCGGGAACTTGACAATCGGAGGCTCACGACAGAGGCAGCTACAGTGCTTGAGAGGATACATCGATAAAAGATACGATTCTATTCTAAAGATGCGGAAGGACATCACGTCGTACACTGTCAAAGTTCAAAAGGAAGAACAGCCATTCCAGCGCGTTGCAGACCTGGTGAGACACGCCAACCTTCACCATGGTAGGCAGAACGATTTTCATTATGACGAATCTGTCATTCAAGCGAAAGGATCGCTTCTAGCTTCTACCTTGCTCCTGAAGTGCGACGTGTTAATTCTCTCTGATTTCTTTCGACTCTTGCTTAACCCAAAATCAGATCTGGCTAAGCCGGATGTTAAGCTCGATTTATCGCCCTTCATGCGCGATTGCGGCGATTTGATCCAAAGGGCAAAAAAAGCGGTTTACCCTCGCGAAGAGGCTCAGGGTCATATATTTTCTGCTCAGCTGTGTGCCTTCTCCCGTTCGCTAGTCTCTACACCATCTAAGTTCTCGATACCTGGAACTCAGCCACTATCGCCAACCCCTACATGTGATCCTGATACTCTCGATAAATTGCGAGATCAAGGCCTTGATCATGTTCAACAGGCGCGAAGGATTCTGACAGCGAGCCCGTCAGCAAAAGCCCTCAAGGATGACATCGACTTTGCCGAGGAAGCTTTGAACGGAGGGGTGTACCGTCCCGTCACAGTCGAGGAGCTTAGACAAGTCTACGCGGCGTCCATGGGAGAGCTATCCGGCACAGGACACTGGTACACTTGCCCAAATGGTCACCCATTCACTATCAATAACTGCGGTATGGCGATGGAGGAGGCACCATGTCCAGAGTGTGGTGCTCGTATTGGTGGGCGGAATCATGTGTCGGTTGAAGGGGTAAGGCACGCGGTCGAAATTGAGGAGATTGCGAGGGAGATTGATGGTATTCGACTGTGAGTTTATATGTCGAACCCACCAGTTCTGCTGGCTTGACTTTGCCAACTCGGCCGAATTCACGTATTTGTACTACTAGTAAAGCTAATTCTTTGTCAACCTTATCTGCCTATCTCTCGATCCAATCTATGTTTGTATACCAAAGCTGTTATCAGCCTTGTAGCAGCTTCAATACCTGATTAATCGGCACCTTGAGATGAGTACATACTGTATGAGTGGGGAGTATAAGTAGAACACGTAATGTAAGTAGCATTTAAAAGAGTGAGAGGACCAATATCATTTGGCTCTCGTCTCTGCTGAATCGCCACATTTGCCATGTACCCTGGCACTTTTTTTTACAAGCCCCTGATTATTGCTATACACCAAAAGTCCAACTGCGTGTCCTCAATAGTGGAGCGGCCACCTGAACAGTATTTGTGAGCCGTAGTTAAGAAGAAGATAAGGGCGGAGAGGTCCCGCGGATTTACAGTATGAATGCTCAATTCGCCCACTTCGTTGCAATACGAAGGATGCAAATAGAAAAGAGCCACTGTGCCCATCACAGGAAAGCCACTTCATATAACTCCTCTTCAAATTCTGGCTTGAGTGAGTCAGAGGTGTGTATGCTGATATACGAATTTACCTGGCGAGCCTCTCGCTCTCTCAACTATGGCAAGTTGCTTTGATCTCGTCAAACCGTTGTGGATCTCGCCTTGCTCTTTTCCGCTAGTTAATCGCTCATCTCCTTGGTTACAACCCAAGCAACGCATCGAAAGAAGCGACGAGGTTACTCGAAACTTGAAGTCAAGCTTGATCGGTCCCCAGATGAGAGCCAGGATATCGGGTTTAGCTTGCCAAAGACCTCAATTACGCCAGCGTATTCTTGCAGTCGCTCGATATAAGGTCCAATTCGTGCCTCGTAATCGCTTATTGCTTGCCTGGTCCTTCTGAAGCTGTTCGGTGTAGTCCCAAATGTCGTCAATCGTGGTGGCTTTTTGAAGCTGATTGCGAAGCTTCTGATCTTTCATTCCATTCAGAAAATTAGCTTTGGCCTTTTCAAAGACCTCCCTGACTTGGTCGCTCGAGCTGGGCGCCATGGCTTGTCACTTTTAGAAGTCATGAATAAGCACAATGGTTGTATGAGAAGAGATGAACAATTCTGAGAACCTCGTTATTTCGGGTGCGTCAGATTGTAATTTGGTGTGCCACAAGTTTCTCACCGCCTGGCGAGGCAGACTTTCCAATCAGGCTCTGGGTGAGGCAGACTGCATTATGCAGCCCAAGCCACCAACATAAACCTGGCCAGAATCAGCCTATCAGAGAAAATGCTTCTCAGTGACAATTGGGGCATCTATAGCAGTTCATGTTTTCGAAAAGCTTGATTAGAATAGATAATGTAGATAACTTAGGCATAACTGCCCATGTGTTTCTAACCTTTGATAAGTGCATGCTTCTACTATCGCAAACCAGACCATTCGATTCCCTCCACTGCCTGTATATCACACTTTTTTCATTACGCCCGCGGATACTCGTTAAGTAAAAGCCAATTACCAAAGAACCTTGCACTCTTTCCCTCGCTATAAGACCTATATATTTCTCCTGTTAAGCAAGGAGCTAAGAAACCTATCAAAATTCGCTTCATCACCAACCCAGATATCAACACGTCGACCATTCATTATCTGCTCCAAATTCAACTTGATTTTCAACTCCTCTATCGTCAATCCCTTCCGATCACCAGAACTGTTCCCGAATACAATAAGTGACACGCCAGAAAGGGCGGGCTGGCTCATCAGCATGAGAATCTGTCGACGCACTTCGGGTAAAAGCCCTGTATCTCCTGTGTCCACTACAAATACGACGCCGTCGACTCCTCTGGAGTATTTTCCCCAATTCATTCGCCACTCCGCATCCTCGCTGAGATCCCAGATCTTCGCAGTGATCCCGTTTCGTTGTATACGTGTGGTGCTGAATCCGACGGTGGACATTGGGGCCATGGCTAAATCGTGGTGTGAGATGCCACGCAAGAGATCTGATTTACCGCAGCCTGGTAGTCCGACTATTGTGAACTGCAACTCAGAATGGTTGAAAAGCTTCGACACCCAATCATATGCTCGCTTTATGATCTTGTCTGGCACTTTCAAAGCTTTGGTCTCGTGATGTCTTTGAGCCGTTACGTGCCGGACTCGAGAACGTGTCCTCAGACGGTCTTGATCTGAAATCATCTTTCGACCTGAAGCTGCCTCAATCTCATCAAGTGTCGGCAAGCCTCCAGCTCCTTTCAGATAGTTGACATGTTCGATCATACTCATCGGAGTACCAAACATAGCTGTCCAATCATCGGTCCACCTAGGGGAGCGAATTAGGTCGATGTTTCGCCCGGTACACATTATCAAGTTTATCAGGAAGTCGGCTAGATGGTTTCTGGAATACTTCGGCAGGAACTTGTCCCCTTTGTCGGTATGCTTCATAAAGCCTTGTAGCATAGCTGTTACTTGTGGTCCCTCTGTTGACTGAGATATCACACCTGGGTCCAAAGCTTTTCGGGCAAGAGTAATTGCCAAGTGATGCTCGTTGCTGAAATAGTAGTGCTTGGAAAGATTTGCTAGCTGCCCAAATGGCGATGCTATCTTGACGTCTAGTTTGTTCTTATCTTTTATATCCTGGAAGATATCCACAAGAGGTTGAATCAATACTTGATCTGGAGTAACAGCCATGATATGGCCATAGGCGGTGCGGGTGTTAATATTTACGACCCAAGCGCCGGAGTCTCCTCGTTGCAGTTCTGGTTTTATTGTAAGAGTCTTGCTCAGATTTTGGCAGGAATGTCAAACAACTTACTGCACCCCAAAGCTGGCTTATGCTTTGCTTTCCAGGGTCGTATCCAGACCCCTGAAGGGAGCATCAAATCGGCAGGTTTCTTTGTCAGGTCAAGCTTGTTCAAGCCGCCTCGCCCCCCACAAACAAGAACTTCGCAGGCTTCTGGCTCCGAAGCGGCTCGACTCAAGAAGACCACCTCATTCAGAATGTCCTCGAGAGGCTTTTCACCTAACGTCACTAGTCTTTCATCAATGCAGTTTGGCGGAACGAGCTGATCAGCCAATCGCAGTACGGACCAATCAGTTCCAATGTGTAAGATTTTGCCTAGTGGACCAGCATTAGGACTATCAGAAGCCGTTCTAGCTGTAGCCTTATCATCCAGCGGGAAGACTGTTGGTATTTTGTGGTTATGGACTGTGTCTACCACGAGCGGCGGAGGAATGTCATCCCCGTATTCGTCTTCATCCAGTTTGAAGTCCTCCGGCCGAGAGCTTATACCAGCATTGAGAAGTTTATCGAGTTTCGCATCGAGCATAGAGAAGAAGCTTTTGAGCTGAGGGGAGGCATCAACGGTGTCGTTAGAACGGTGGCTGGTGGTGAGAGCCAAATACTCATCGCTGCTTTCGATAATACCGCCGATAGTACTGATTCGGGTGTCGTTTCCTGTACCAATCGCGACTAGTGCACCACAAAGAGTGCCTGGATTAGCATTCAGTGTCTCGACCACACTCCCCTCATCTGCCAAGAGTTCGATCTGCTGTACGACATAGCATACAGGCATAGGAGGGCGATATCTTATGCGAAACAATGCCGCGTGCAAAAACATCACCTCACCCTCGTCGTGCAATCCTGTGAATTGAATGAAAGGGACAGGGAGGTCCTGGGTTTCTCTACCCATTTTAGAGGCTAAGGCGCGCTGGGGCATCAGCATTCTGCTGATCTTGCGAAAATGGCCCAAGGGATTCTTCTCTGGAGGTGCATTGCGGAGATAGTCGATGTATTTCTCATATTGGGTCTCAGCCTCGCCATCAGCGAACTCGTCGACTGTTGTGACTTGGAGATCATGAACTGAAGTATGTTCAACTCCGAACAGGCGAAGTAGTTTATTGCCACGCTTCACGTGTACAATCCTTTTTGCTTTTGGGATCGGGTGAATTCCCCCTTCTGTGGAATAATTGGCATCCGTCGCAACATCATCGGGAGGGTTCGAGGATTGGTCTTTCTTGGCGCCGTTGGGGAACCGAAATGGAAGTGAGCGAGGGATCTTGGATCCTGGTGGTGACGCTGCGCCTCTTTGAGCTGATCGCGAGAGTTGAGGTGCGACTGGATCCGTTTCTAAGGAAAACTCTGTTCCCACGTCTGCAATCCCACCATCCTGGTGTGTGTGATGAGGCAACATGGCTTAAGCAGTTTGCCTCTGCTTTGAGGTTGAGAACGTGGCTGCGATGAGGGGAATTGAAAACGAGGCTGCAGGACAAGGCGTTGTGAAATCAAACGGCACAGCCACCGCCCTATATGCATGTCTCATCCCTCATACCAGAGCCTGGACTTTTGCCATCGCCTTGGTTTCTCCGCCCTCAATTATTCCTCATTTCTCAGTATGAGTTCTGTTCGTGATACTAGTACTGGTGTTCAGACAGAGCTGGATCCGACAGCTAAGAGACAGCTGATAGCTCGGAGTCTCTGGAGCTTGGAGCTACAAAGCTCCAGCCGCGTGGATCAGCTCAGTGCTTACTTCGACCATTTCCGAGATCAGGCTGGCCAGCTCAATGTTTCAATGGACGATTTGTTCACCACAGCTGACATTCTAAAAAACATGCCTGGTTCTACGCGTCAGCATTTGCGAAAGGCTATGACCTCAGTATTAGGCCATGGACAAAGTAACAGGAATACTGCGAAGAGCCACGTACCCCATAACAGCGCGGTACCTAAACCTCAGAACACCACAGCCTGGGATGTTGTTATAGAAGAACATATTGTTGCCACCATCAGAGTGATGCTGGCAGTAAATATCAACCTTGACCCGAGGACAGTTTTTCTGGCGACACCTGGTCTTAACTGGGGCGAAAGCCAGACTTTGACAAGTTTCATAAAAGAAACATTCCCAAAGCACGCCTATAACGATGAGCCCCATACACCCTTCATGGCGAGTCGACTTCGCGCACGCTACCTAGAGGACCACGCCGACGTTCAACTGGAGTGGACTCATCACCTTCCCGATCATTTAATGCTCAACATAGGCAGCCAGACCAAAACCTTGCGAGTTTTCGACCTGGTGTCACTCCTTGAGATGACATACGAGGCCATGAAAGATGACCCATGGGAGACATCCGTTGAAGATAGCTTAAAGCGGTATGCACAGGCAAATCTAAGGTACAATCTGGGTTCAACTGATGTATAAAAGAGGTTGCTACGCCCCAGCATTCCTTTATGAGACCCTACAGACTATTCGACTGCTATTCCCACCCCAAGACCAACAATGGCTCGATCGGAAAATCGAATTCAACTCCCGCTGGTATCGCTGGAGGGGGGACGATGTCCGGCTAGTAGATCAAAGAATATCAGCACCGCTGAAATGCCATCATGGAGAGACCGTGTACGAGAGGCCGCTTACTACACGGCGAGAGCTCTTTGAGAGATATCCTCACTGGGCGATTCGCTTGCATACCTTGTATGCTGAGTCTGAAGATCCTGCACCTGTTTCTCGACCGGGTCGATGGGCGCAGCGTAGAAGATCACCGAGGCACGCGTTCTGGCTGACATTTGTTGCGTTGGTAGCAGCGGCACTGTTCGGGATCGTAGCGACTATAATTGGAGCGGTACAGGTTTGGATATCGTGGTGTCAGTGGAAAGGTCAAGGTTCCTCCATTTGCTGACTGCCTTGGTTACAAGATGCGGGCAGACATAAGGCTTCACGGCACGTGAACGCAGCGAGATTGAACTCTAACAAGTGAAACTTTTACATACTGTATTCACCCTCATAAGACTAAACTTTGAATTGATGAGCTTAGAGTTTATCAACGATGAACGGTGATGAAGCGATTTAGTTTTTACAAACACCAGGTATCAGGCTATCAAATCGCGATAACATACTCAAAAACACCTTTGAAGTAATAGCCTTGTCCTTGTTGCATTCTTAGTCTGTCTGCTGAAGCTGCTTTCGATATGTCTCCAAGTCAACGACAGACCAAACCCAGTGAATCTTGCCTTCATCAAGCCAATACATGACATGCTCATGAAACGTGATCTTCTTCCCATTAGGCTCAGCGCCAGCCCATGCCTTGACAGGAATTCCAGTAAACTCCAATCTAGCCGCAACTCTACCCGCATCCTTATCGACGATGAGATCTTGGATGTCAAAGTACAGCCCTTGAATCGCATCTTGACTCTCTGAAATCAGAGATATATACTCTGCGGTAGTCTTCTTCACGGTATTATGCGTCACTGATAGCTGGCAGAACTTGTCGAAGTTTGCTTCCATGGTCTTATCGTTGATGCTTTTGATGTACTCGCGGTACAGTGCTCCAAGGTCAAGAGAAGTAGGTTTCAGTTCTCCCAACGTCGAAGGAGTTGTAGTTTGTTTTGCAGACCGAGAATCAATGTCTTTCAGTCGCTTGAGAGTTGCCAAGCGACCGTCGACAAACCATGTGAGGATAATCTCCTGGCACTCATACTGTTGACCATCTGGGAGGGTTTCAGTCTTGATGACTCGCCCAGCAACGGCTTGGGCGTTTATGTCAACCACACAGCTATCAAGTTCCACTGAGACTCCACTAGCGGAACGCAGATTTGCGATGAAGGTATCGCGCGGCTGAGATGTTGTGTCGATCAACATATTCGGCTGAAATAAGGATTCTAGAGTTTCCCATTTCGTCTCATTTCGAGCGCTGAGGATAGACTTGAGGAGATCAATAAGCTCAGATCGTGATTTCAAAGAAGTCATGATAGATGTTCAGTGATGTTTTCTATAGCAAGTTGAAAGAAGCAAGTTGTTCACTGTCTCTGAAGAAGCGGAGGTCACATTTATACCTGGCTTGGCTCATTGACAATGGCGCCCTTCGAGGATCCTTCAGCATTAGTCATCAAGAGTCTGGCTTGGCAACCTCAGTTCATGTTCGATGTTCAACCTAGAGATTATGATTCCTTCCCTGACGAGCTCGGTAATAAGTTTGATCAAGTAAAAGAAGAATCCTGGCTAGTACGGGCAGATATACAAACCACACATATACTTACTAACAATAGTTAGACGAGAACTTGTATTCTTTTGTGCCAATTGATCGAAAAACATATCAAGAACCCCAGAGACACATGATTACTTTGTAGCTTTCACACTTCAATCATAACTACTACATGTACTCACTCTTGCAAAGATCTGATTAATGCCAGGAATCGGGTAGGAACTGAGTTATATTGCGAAGGTGGACTTGCTGATGCGCAACAGTACCTATATCCTTCTCAAATGAGTAAAGAATTAGAGGATGAAAATTCTTACGTAGTATCTTCTTTGAAATAGGAGGTACTAACGTGCCTAGCCGATATGACAATGCCAATATTAGTGAATAATAGAGTATTGTTCTCTCATGGACAGTGGCATCCTGCTCAGGCTTCCGCCTTGTGTTGTAGAAACTGAATTAGAGACTCTCCTAAACGATGCCATGAATAGACTGAACAGCTGGAGAGGAGACTCTAGAAATTTGATATAGATTAGTCGAGAATACTGGAAGTCGAGACCCTAGTCATGGCGTCCGGCTAAAATTCAACTGCATCACGATCACGAAAACACTGACAGCAAAGCGCGTTGCATGATCAATGCCATCTGGCTTCAAAAGACAGACAGTCAAGAGCCGCCGCCGACACTCAAGCCTTTGAACCGCCACGCAAGGAGACTTCTGAGCCACACAATCAGCCAGAAGGTCGATACGTCTGAGATAGCGTGTATTATGCGAAGGCTAAAGATTGGGAAGGCCGCTGGACCAGATGGTATTGCCATTGAGGTTCTTCGTGTACTTATCGATGTTCTCCCTCCTTACCTCGAGCGTTTGTTCAATGTTTGTTTGAGAATGAGGTATCACCCCCGGCTCTTCAAGCATTCAATTACCGTTATAATTCCCAAAAGGCGGTAAGCCGCATCACTTTCCGGGAAGCTGGCGGCCCGTTGTAAAGCTTCCAGGTCTGATCTCAAAGCGATACTGGATCAACATTGGCATCCCACAGGGCAGCCCTCTATCCCCGATTTTGTTTCTATTCTACACTGCACCACTGCTCCGCATGGTGTAGGAACAGGCCTGGGGGTCCGAGGCTCCAAGCTGGCTCAAGTCTGTGTAATTCTACTGTTGTGCGTCTGTCGGCGACACTTAAATCATGGTTGTGTCTTCATCATATCGAACTAGCTGCAGAGCTTTGGAGTTTGCTCACGTGGAGATTCTCA
Source organism: Fusarium sp. NRRL 29148 (assembly GCA_013759095.1). Taxonomy (NCBI): domain Eukaryota; kingdom Fungi; phylum Ascomycota; class Sordariomycetes; order Hypocreales; family Nectriaceae; genus Fusarium; species Fusarium sp. NRRL 29148. The sequence continues at coordinate 4,065 of JABSTL010001299.1, read as the reverse complement.
AATGGGCGAGACTAATGGGTGTTACATTTTCGACTGGGAAGTACGACTTGATTCATTCCAAGCCTCCGTGGAGTCGCGACCCTGACTGCAGACTTACTGTCAATATTGAAGGGTTCGGTACGGAGAATGAGTCTGTCGATGAACTCAAAATTCTTGAGGTCATTGTCGACCGTCGCCTGCGATGGACAACGCACATTGCCGAGGTAAGTTGAGACTCAACTCTCACCCCGGCGTGTATCTAATAAATTGCCGTTACATAGATCGAGGCCAAAGTCGAACGTCAGCTAGCCATCTTGACCCGATTCTCCGGTTCTGTTTGGGGAACCCCTCTCATGGACCTGGTCACACTCTACGCAACCAAGATACACTCAACAATTACCTACGCTTGCCCCGCGTGGTTCATTTACGGTGACTATGAAAGTCTTGACCTGTGCTTGAGCGAGATCCAGTGGGCCAAGGAACATCGAGATAGAAAGCCGAATTGGAGCTTTCCCAAGTACAATCTCGACAGACTCAAGAAGCTGCCGTACAGGTATTTGCTGAAAAGCTCTGGAGCTCTCCGAGGCACATATGCCAGGGTTCTTGAGAATGAGCTGGTCATCGATGATATCGAGATGACACTAACTCGACATGTAATGACTTACCGAGCCAAGATTCTTGATATACCGGAGTATGAGTTCTTGGCCACCGTCCGAAGCGAACTTACACAGAGTGGTACAAGCACGAGTGGTAGCCAACTGCCGTTCGAAGTTCTGGAGAACCAAACATGGCCTGTTCAAGATACTACTCGCAACGACATGATACAGAAAGTAGGCCCCTTCAAAGACGGAGGTAGGGAACCTCGGTTAGATTCCTCCTCATTCACTTGACTACTTCTCAACATGCGATTGCTTCTGGCTGTCAGAAATGGTAGATATCGTCTAGAGTACATCAAATGACTCCGGCCGCAATACCAGGAAAGTTCTCTATGCTGAATCAAGCTCTCAGCCACAAGCCTCAACAGCTAGCTTCGTAATTAGACACTATTCTACAATATCTAATCAATTGCTACAGCATAAAACAAGCACAGGGCTTTCGAAGCCGGCCCCTCTTCGTGGGAAGATGAGCTTATTGTATGATAAGGTCACAGGCGCAAGATTACGTAGAAAGTTCAAGTCTCAGAATTAAATACAGAGAATTATCAGGTGCCCTATACTTTTACTCGAGTTGCCCATCCATCACAGTTGCAACCCATTGGGTCGGCAGAAATGCAAATCCTTCTTCAGCCATTGACGCATAAAAGATACATAAAAAGACGTCCAATTGATAAGTGCAATTAATAGCAGTGGTTTTGTTCTGAGACTTCAGGGTTGAGGTCCGGGGATAAGCTGAAATTGCGAATTCTGTTGCGAATGTTATGTTTTTAGCGTCCTAGAGACTGGGGGCAAGAGGAAAACATGGTATGGAATCGTTTGCGTCACTTTGATGGGGTCATTTCGCTGAAATATTGAATCAAGTTCCCACAAACTTGATAACAAGCAATATTCTTGTTTACAAACTTTGTCATGACTCATTAAGTTGTTGCCTGGACGGGGTTGAAACTGGTACCTATTTAAAGCCTTGGTCCCACCTCCATTCCCGCCCCGCCCCCATCATGTTTCTTCAGTTAAGGTACCTTCTACACACCAAGCAGGACACACAGACAATTTATCGAGTCTTGACAATCTTCAGCAATCTATCTCACAGACTCTGTGTCGCGGTACTATCTTAATCACTAATCCAGAGCCAGGAACTCCCTCGATCGCCATCCTCAATCCGGTCACCCTAGGCCCCACCGACAACATTATGGCTCCCCGCGAGTTTCTCCGTCTGCCTCACGAGATAAGACACAATATCTATCGAGCGAAATCCACCCTTAACGATGGCTACGTGTACTAGCCCGAGTCCGACAAACTCGTCGCCGCAGATGATTAACCGCTGGACCGTGCTCTCATCTACACGTGTCGCTTTATCGCGTCCGAAACGAAAGACCTCCCGCTCCAACACAATGTTGTCACCTTCTCGACCGTATACCGCCCTGAGTGGCGTGCATGGGCCGCGCGCTTCGATGATTTGCTCCGGGTACAGCTCTTCATGCAAACTCGCCTCCTCATTGAACTGGGGGTGTCAGGATTCATCACGCCCGACATTTACGCCCAGATTGATGACAAGTTTCCCTGGTTTACTTCGGGGCTTCGCTATGCCGTAAGGAACCAGCGATTCCAGGACGATTACGATCGGGGCGGGTATTTGCATCAAGTATGCTGAGCCTCTGAGTAGCGAACGTTCGACACCGTCGTCTCTCGAAATGCATTATTCCGCGGCGTGAATGGCTCACGATACGAGACCTCACAAGCAATCAATTCGCCCTGAGGCTAGTTGCGCAGGAATGACTCGAATGACCATTTGGCTCGTTGGCTCGAGGGATGGCAAGGTCGTGAAGGACTTCTTCAATTCCTCGACCAAGGCTATGAGCCATGGGACATGCCACCGATCTCTGAACTTGAATCGATGGGCAAAAGATCTGACGATGACGACATCTGGCTTCAGCTTCAAGAGGGGTGGGAGAAGGATCGGAGTGCAAAGTGTCCAGTTAGTTACCGGTCCAAACACCGGTTTTCAGCCACTGCCATCGCCATCCGCTTCTTGGGCAATCTCCCGACCAACAAACGCAGCACCATGAGAGAATTAGTGCTCAATGAAGACCACATTGCTGTGGGCCATCAGGAGTGTCATTCGCATGGCCTTCTCGCTCTCCACAGGGAGAATCCACGGCTTCGGATTGAGGTTCGGGCTAGCCTACCAAACAATATTTTCCAGGCATCAAATATGTTTTGTAAGGCATACGAGTTCCAGTCACGGGGCAAAGACCTAGATTGTGACGGGATACACCATATCAATGCCCCTGACATCTTTGAGGAGTTCAATCGGTGGTCAACCGAAGCCTTGGCCACAGTCGATTCTGGCATACCTGTTGTCTCTTATTCGCTTGTCTTTTGTGGCGAGCCTTGCATCGATCTATGCTCGGAGATCTTCCAACAGGTTGTTCAGCGTGACTCTGCATTCTTTATCGTGTTGGGAAAATGCTTTCCAGGTCTCCTGTATGCCTATGGGAGTACCTTCTCTTTTCCCATCCATCCGAGAGCATTGGAGGCCTTGGCCCATTTGGTCAACCGGACTTCTGTTCTGCGGTCTAATTTCCACCCTGGAATTCTTTGGGATGCTGATAAATTCGTCCAAGAATTGACAGGGCTTCAGCCTGACACCATCGAAGGCAGAAACAAGCTAAACGACATGCTTGGGGCTCGCCAAAGATCCCGCTTCGACTTGTCACATACTATGCCACACTGTTTTCACCTCATGATGGAGAATTATGAGTGTGGTGAAGTCCCGCTGCGTCGTGAGCTTTATGAAGCACGGCTTGTTTGTCGACAGGCCTTGCGCCGCCTCCTGGGAGAATAAGATAGACGTTATGTCTCATTCAATTCGGCTAGGAGCATTGGACGTCTATCAATCCGACTAGTACCGGCTCAGCATTTGTTACTCAAGGTAGGATAGTTGTAAAGGTGCAAAATCGACGGTGCCGGAGGTGAGTTGTGGTGGTATATAAGGTTAATAGTCTCTGGGTTGGAAAGGGTGCCTTCTCAATTCAGGCTGAAGACAACTGAAGAAGGGACCTCGCTTGCGGAGGTCTAGCTCTCCACAACACATTGGGCATAATGTAAGGTAACAAGTAGGTAAGTCGGCGTATTTGTTAATCCTTGTTCTTCCCTGTAAGTCACATCAAGGCGGACACTTAAAGTGAACTGCCTCGCAAATTCCTGTCTCTGTAGGCGCTGCCATGAACAATGCAGTGTCGCACTAATTACAGTGGAGGCCTTGTAGGCTGTGGCTTGGTCGCAGTGGTGGAGCCGCTGTACTTTGGTGGACTTCGCGGGCCTGACACCTATCAGTCGCGCAAACAAGGCAACACCTCGCTATCAAACACTGTGCAAACCCGTTAATACTCTCAACCCGCTTTACTCACGGCACAATATAGCACTATAC
>JABSTL010001298.1:0-12615 GCA_013759095.1 Fusarium sp. NRRL 29148 | reverse complement strand
CCTTATCTTGCTCTGAAGCAAACAAACCCCCCGTCAAGGGCACAGGCCGGAGTCAGCAAGGGGGTTCATCAGGTCCCATTCGCCTCCATTCTCGATAATCAGAAAGGACTCCATCTTCAGGCCTCGACCCTCTTTTCTCCGTATTTATTATTTCTTTTCTGTTTTACATTCGATACTTACATTACTCCGGCTTGCCCTTCTACGATCAACCACAGACAAAAGGGCCAGCAGAGCCGCCCACGACAAGAAAAGAAGGGAAAGAAGAAAAAAAGGGCCGGGTAATTGTTTAGCAAGGCCCGCCGTTGTCGTTGGCTTGGACCTATCATCTTAAAGGCTTTGTCTGTGGAATGGCATCGCCCACCCCGAAGATCCATTTATTAGGTGTTTAGCCACCCACAGTGCCGCCGCCGAAACATCAACTCGAGGTCCAACTTGTTACATAAACATCGCCGCTTCGAGTATTCTCGCCGTCTTCGAGTTTCGGTTGAACGAGTTTAGTTCATTAGAGCCACGGCTCGTCGGCTTGGCCCAATTTACTTACTGTACGTTCTCGACTCTACAGCAACAGAACAAAGAGACAATTTCAACGTGGAACATTTTCTGGGCAAATCAGATCTAACCAAAACCCTAACCCAAAGGTTTACAAAAGTGTCTCTGCCCCAGCTTTCAGTTCCAGCCACTTCGGTGTGTTTGAAGGGTGCTGTCTAGCATCGGGTCTCGTTATTCAGCATCAGAGTCTCTTTCAGCGCCCGTTTAATCTAAAACTCTGGGGAAACAAGATGCGGTCCATTCCTCGACTCTGATAATCTCGCTCGCTCTCCTCTGATCCGTCCATCCATCCATCTCTGCCGTACTGTAAAGTACAGTACAGTACAGTACAGTACAGGCGAACGAGAACGAGAGAGAACAGTACCTAACCCAGGCCCAGGTTGGTAATAATCCACATTTCGTCTGTTGTTGATTCTCCTCCGATCCAAATCCATCCAATTCATAAATTACCCACCCATACACACGCAATCTCCACTGAACTATTCCCCATCCCATCTCCATTCTCCATCCTAGCCTCGAGCTAAGAGGTATGGGGCATCTTGTACCTCGTGGTCCAGGCCGCCACCAGCGCCGACCCTTAACCGCCACTAACGAGCTGCCTGGAATACCTGGCCCTGCGGTACCGCCTGGGAGCTTCAAGCCCACTAGACCTCAGCGCACACACACCCAAAACTGGGCTGCCACCCGCCCCGAGTTGGCCTTGACCCGAGCATCTGGATCAACAACAACTCTGGGCTCACTAACCCTCGAGCATTTCCATTCCCTTGATCTCGACTTCGCCTCGATTTATTTGCCTTTACATTGACGTCTGTGATAGCGTTTTCGAACTCAAAATCACTCTCGCTGCCACTACCCGTACAACAGCTCGTCCAGCTCGAAACCCCGCTATCCATCTCTTTACGATCTTCCACCTGCAGCTACTGACCCCCATCTCCTCCTGTTGATCACTCGCAAAGACCGCGCATATCGACTGCCTCCACCCACGAACTACCTTACATCCATATCAACCCCTCACACGCAGCAGAAGCACCACCAGCCAACGGGGACGACCAACAACAACCCTTCTGCTCTCCGCATCTCGCAACGCAACGCAACGCAACGCAACGCAAGGCACCGTACCGTATCATTCCCACCTCGCGTCGCCTCCAAGTCTCCCAGTGACCAAAAGGATTCAACCACTCATAGTCAATCCTGGATCAGCTGTGCATGGTCTTCTCATACACGGACACATTCCCATCACAGTTGCTACCCCATTGCTGAGCACAAACCACCATTGCCACCCTCCAGCTCCCGCCACAACAGCAATCAACACTGCCGCCACCTTTTTCCTTTTGCGACGTTATTAGCAAATAACCAGCCTAAGCTTCCGTCCAGCTTGGATCTCGCTTTGCTCGAGCATTGATTGAGCTTTGAATCTGACTTCCAACCTCCTCGACCCCTTCCATCTTAGTTTGCGCCCGCTCCAGCTATTGGTTTCTCAAGCTCAAGCTCAGACTGGAGTGAATCTAAGTTCCGCCTCTGCAACTTGATTGCAATTTCACATGCCACGCGCAGTGGTTACTATGCGACTACGCCCAGCTCGAAACACTTCGTTATCCATCTTGATTATGGCTCGCCGTCGTAATTAATATCGACGGCCGCCTTTCTTGTTAACTCAACCTGCTGCCCAAATCCCTGAGTGCGCCTCCCGACATGCTCGGCCGGCTCTTGCACTTGGGCTCTGGCGGCCCTTCAGCCACGCCTACACAGGCCAGTGCAAAGACGTCGAGGCCAGTATCCTCACTCGAGTCTGCCCAGGAGGATATGGTCACTCGAAACCTGCTTTTCCCAGACGCCGATGCTTTATATCAGCATCGCAATGATCAAGTGTTCCCCCTATCAACCACACCAACAACCCCTGCCACCTCTACGGCCAATGCCTTTGACTACAGCGGCGATGTCGACTTGGACGTACGTGATTTTAGGGTCATCATCATGCAGGATGCCCTAGGACCTTCTAATGCAACTCTTTTGTTTGACAGCCACCCTGCTCCTCCAGTATCGCCCACGGAGCGCCCGCCCATTCCTCCAGAGTTTCGAAGAACGCCAACTTCACCGCGAAAAAGCAGTCTTGGAGGCGTATCACGACCCCTAGTTATCCAACCGGAAGGACCTCAGCCTTCGCCTCGACAGGGTGCTTTTGATCGACGAGCCTCCCTCCAGGGGCGCAGGGATAGCCACGTCGAGTCAGATGGACAGAAGGCTGTTCGTGAGTATCGCGAGGAACTTGCGACGTTCTCAAGCTGCATCTTCGGTAACTCAGAATTAATGTCCTACAAAGGAACATCGACCAAGGTCCATGTTGTCCCTGGCGAGTCACGTCCTGCTGAACCTTCAAGTAGCAGTATTGGGGATGGCCGAAGCTCCATCGGACGCTCTAGCGCGCGTTCAAGTCGGCTATCACAATCCTTCTCCTCACAAGCTTTCTCCCCTACAAATATGTCCGCAGCCCAAAATCACTCCTCTACCTCACGACATGGCGAGAAGAAGAAGGTGCTAATAACTCGCTTGTTTCCTGTCAATCTTAGTATTGATGAGCCAGAAGCCAATGTATCGCCCTCTAAAGAATATGCAGAAGAGAATACGGGCTTCCCCTTTCCAACGACGAGCGAGGAGTCTGTGCCGAAGAAGAAGAAGCCTCAGCCGAAGCAACGGCGAACACCGATGTATGCCGTGGTACTAGTCGTCCAACTCCCTGCTGCAAATACCACCACAACTCGAATTTCATCTATGAACCAGTCCAAAGCCACGCAGCGCGAATCAAGCTCATATAACGATCAAGAGTTTTTCCCATCATCTTTCAGCTCAGCTCGTCCTTCAGGATGGACAATGGTTGGATCCGGAAATGGTGATGGGTCAGACACTTATACACCCGACATGGAGGATAGAATCGATTCACTGACTCGACATTGGGATATCATTATGAGGACATTGACTCATCTTCAATCTGTGGTGGCCACTACGTTGGCCACGTTACTAAAGCAGGTTGACCTGGCTTCTCCCGGTCCAGCTCCTGGACCGGTTTTACCTCCAGTAGTAACTAACAAAACTGGCAGAGCACATTCCTTCTCGGACCAGTACCGGGGTGACATGTCTCGGATTAAGCCTTCGAAGAGCACCACCAAGTTGGTTTACCTTTGGCCAAACTGTCTCGCTGATGATAAGATTGTTATAAGAGAAGTCGATACCTCTCGACAAAGAATTGTCATGGGATTGAGCGCAGCAAGAGTCATAACCGGCCAAGGGCGTTGGGGGATTTGGCGTGACGAGGCTCGATGGGCCTCCAAGTGGGTTGCTGGCACCGACAATCAGAATCAGTTCCTCTACAATCTCCTGACTGGGTTTCTGTCAACCCACACAGACTGGCTGCAGGCTCTTTGCCCTCCCTCCTATCGAAGACGGCTGTATCTTCAGCAGAAGAACCGAAACGAGGAGGATCTGTCATTGCCGGCACGAACCATTATCGTGTCTGACGACAAAATGGTTGCTAGGCGCCTCATCTTTCTTCTCTCTGCCTTCCTTCCTGCCAATTCTCATTTTCCCACGACCCGTGCTCACCGGCCCAGCACTTCAACTTCGGTTGGAACATATTCCAACTCGCCCCCGACCTTCGTAATCCCTGTTCTACGGGAAGAGTCTCTTCGTCGAAAGATCAACAGGCGCACAGGCCTTCGCCGAGCCTCGCATTCTAGAACAACAAGCCAAAGCGCGAGGGCCTCAGCTGTCCCCATGCAGCTCGCTCATCTGACTATGGATCGCAATCATGAAAGGCGAGTCTCGGATGCAGCTTCAATCCGACCCCCAAATCTTGCAATGTTTGGCAACGATGCTGTTAGCAGGAAGAGTAGCGCTGCGACAACCACAACAATTATGCCCGAGACGACTATACCACATTTCTCGACAGCTCAGCGAGTGGAATCCCAGAGAAGGCCTCGCCCGAGCAGCAGCGGCAGCGTCGCTACTGACGACTTGAAGCGCTCCCTGAAGCGAGGTGAAAGCACAGGCGCGATGAGCAATGCCAGTAGCGACGCTAGAAGTCAAAGTTCGCGCTGGGGGAGCGTCATCGGTGCCCTGTGGAACAGTTCCACCCGACGCCGCGACTCAACCTCGTACAGCACATATGGCGGGTATGATCCGAAATCGCCCACCAAGGCTTCGTTCCATAGAGGGGACAAGCTGTCTCAAATGGTGGAAGAAGCATCTCTAGCAGACAACCCTAGCGCCCCCTCACCATCGGCTCGCCGGCCTTCTACTGATGCTCTGAAAGGGACTGGTACACCAAGAGAATGCAAGGGGCACAGTCGAGAGCCATCTATCCGCCCTGACAGGACACCGGACCCTAACGGCGCATTCGAATCGCCCGTTAAAACATCTATCAATGCCGACGATGGTGTCATTGACGTAGATATCTCCTTCCCTGACTATATGACGTCCTTTGAGTCTGCCATCAGCTCGCCTTCAAGCAGTGGCTACTTGTCTACCCCTGGACTCCAAAGCGGACTAGAGTCATTTGAACAGGCCTCACGATTGTGCATCGATGGCGATCTCCCACTTAACGCTGCTGGCTGGCTGAACCGCTATCATCCTGATTTTGCTCTTCAAGCTATTCCTCCTCAGGAGGATTTGATGGTGCAAATCAAGGCATCTCTTCAGGCTGAGCCCACGCCTCCGCCGGTCCAGCCCATCTTGGGCGATCTAAATGAACGCTGGGTTGATATTAGCAGCGTCATCATTGCTGATACTACCACCAGCGCGATCACTCGTCTGCGGTACCGTCGACTAGTCAAACCACGATCGCCAGCTGACCATCGACCTCTCACTGGCCCACCTGGTCTGTCGACCTCTTACGGGGGGCTACTTACTCCTTCGATCCTCCCTTACGAGACTCAACTTGAGGAAGAATGGATCGAGGAGCCTGTCTTGCATCCTGATGAAACCCTGACTGATGCCGTCGAAAGAGTCATCAGCTTGAGCCAGGACACCAGCAAAGATCATTCTTTGGCCTCCTCTCAAACACATAGCGATACTCGCATGAGTACCGAGGTTGAAGAACCTCTATCTATCACGGCTCCCGTCACGCCAGCACTGCCTCAGGTACCCTTGGAGATCCCTCGTATCCAGTGCAAGACTGTTGTCCTCTCTGCTCTTGAAGACAGTATTCGCGAAGTTATTGACATTCGCGAGAAGCGGCACCTAGAGACCAACCATGCTAGAAATGGCCGATCGCGAAGCTCACTTCACGATGCCATTGGCTTATGGCTTGACAATCTCGACATTACCGATGGATGAGTCCATCATAACCATTCTCATTTAACGACTTTATGACTTTGTTTTCAGCGTTCATCCCCCATTCAGTTTTGTCTGACGGAGCTACAATTGCCATCGGACTTTTCCTCCCAAGACATCCAAATGATACCCCATGTGACGCCTCGTGCGTACGTACAAGCCTTGGAAACGGCCATACTAGGAGAAGCATGTGTAAACATTGTTTCAAGTTTTCTTTACTTTCAACGCATCTTACTTTGGATTATACCCTGTGCATTCTGGCATGTTTGGGTCGACCATCTTTTTACTAGCATTTTAATTTGCTCTTCTGATTGCTTCCTGGCGAAGTTGACCGCACTAGAGGTTGGCGTTTCGTGATACGGCAGGAACAGCGATAGCCTTGGAGTTTTGGCGAATATTCATAGCAGTAACGACTGCGATAATAGATTATCAACATATTTCTTTAAATCTAACAAAATAATGATTGTGAGTTCGCTCGGTTTTGAAAATATCAGGTGCCCGTCATGGCCCCAATGGCTTGTCGAGTCGTACATCAGCCATCCAGGACGGGCAATATTCAGGTACAGGGACCATCAAACATGCATTTCTTCACAATTAATAATCACTATGTGTCATAATATACAAAGCACTCATCGCCCAGTCAAGCTCGATCCACTGTCATACTGAACACTGCTCCTTCGTAGAAACGACATTGGACTATTAAGTCGCTTCGTCGGCGCTCCGTCATTTCCTCCCAGAACACCAGGTGGCAGTCCCAAAGTGGGAATACTTGCTTCAGGCACGGCCTCCAGAGGTGTCGAGGCCGCTGCTGTTGCAGGCGTACCCTGAACCTTCTGCCCCTTCTCCATGGCTTCTTTGTAAAACTCCTCGAGCGCAGACGTATCATTGCAGAACGCGTCTATCTCGGCGTTGAGGGCATCAGGATCAGAGGTCGTAGAGGACACGGCTTTGGTATTCTGATCAACTGGTTTTAGGGCTGGTGAGTGGTAAAAGTGTATTGGTTTGACAACAGGAGATGCAAGAGTTGCTGACTCTGTCATTGCAAAGGTAGAATAAGGGCCATACGACGACATACGACCACCGCGTTCTGCCAGAGGCGGGTCAGCTGAACGAACTTCTTTCTCACGAGGGTTTGCAGATCGACTGCTGTACAATCGATTGGCGAGAATTAGGAAGTCACCCTCGTCTGTAATCTCTGCCAACAGAGAGCCGCTGCGATGGATATACTGGGTGTATTTATAATCCGGCTTGCCCCAAGAATAGGTCACATCGACATTACTCGGGAAGTTGGAGGCTGCCTCCATATCCAAAACGAAGTCGAACTTCTTCAGGATGGCAGTCTGGTAAAAGTGCTTATTTGGGGACGTTGTTGGGCCCTGTGAGTTCGGGTCAATGTACGTCTCAGGCCTCTGATCAGGAGGACGCGCTGCCAGCTTGATGCGATATGGTCGTCTGAATGGATTTGTTTCAGTGATTGTGCATGCCTCCTTGATGGGGACTTCAACAAGTCGAAGACCATATTGACTGGCCTCTCGGGCCCAACTTTCAACTGCGTCTTCCACCAGTTTTGTCGTGACGTTCATCCAGTCAATACGAATATGGTAGCAACCGTCAGGATTGTGAAGGCGGTCATAATGCAAGTCGATCCTCTCTGGCCTGTATGATCGCTTGCGGTGGTCAACATCGTACTTGATGACTTTGCTAAGAACAACTCTGGATCGTTTCACGCTTTGAGAAAGCGATATGGTTGGGGTCGTCGATGTTGACGCAGGAGAACCGCCTTCGTCAACGGAACGAGTCGACATCAGAGCTCGAGGTGAGTCTCGGCTGGAGGCTTCGAGACTTGGTGTTGGCGGCACTGCGGCTCGTCGCGAGTTGAACCATCCTACATGAGGTTTGGCAAACTCACTGGCGATTTGGTAGTAGTAGTTGCCATCGCGGAATTGATGTCTCTTGTCGACGTGAACAAAAAGCCCCTTGTCTTTAGAATTACCCGATTTTCCATCATCGTGTACCATCAGAGCATTGCCCAGTGCCTCAGCATCTTCTCTAGTATCGAGATCCTCAAAGTTGTCGAGCAGCCAAGTCACCATATCAGAGCCGATAAAGGACGCAGAGTAGAGGCGGAGATGCCACCTTCGGTTCTGTAGTCTAACGCCTCCATTCTCAACAGGCTGTTGCATAGCATCAGCCAACATGGCCAAGTTCAGGTTGGATTTCTTAAAGCGCTCCTTGGCCGAGACAAGCCCCTTTCGATTGCCACCCTCCAACCCTTCCGTGAGAGGAAGCGTTTCGACTTCAGCAGCAATCACCACGGAGGGGTCATCTGTTTTGTATACGATATCTAGGGGGTTGGGGTCCCTCTTGCGTTTCTGCTGCCCGACGGAATGATATCTTCGTTCAGATAAAGGGATGTAGCGATACTTCTGCCAGGATTGAGCAAGGCGCTTGATACCCTCAATTCGCACCTCTTCTGCGTGGTCACCACCCTGTGTTTTTGATACAGGGACATCTTTCCGCAAGACAGGAATAAGAACAAATCTCGCACGCCAGAAGCGCAGACTGTCCATCATCTCATCGTGGTGCCCAGCAATATATGAATCAATCATGTTCCAGTTACGCTCAGGACGGGCGGTCAGGAGATCAATTTCCCGTGCCTCATATGCATCGTCGAGAAGAGTTCGAATGGCAGGTTTGTAGATCGGCGAGAAGCCTTGAGAGGTGAGCGAAGTGTCGGTTGGCTTTCGTACAAAGATGTTCACCTCGACTTCTGTGCCATTAACGCACGAAAGTTGGTGAATGCTGTTGCCCACAGACATGAAAATACTCGTGCCATCTTCCAGGGGTTGGTTTCTCGAGAAGATGTCACCAATCTTGATCGAATTTTGTCCAAATGCACGGGCAACCCATGGTCCTACGACAACTTGGAAGCCCTGCGTGAATCTCAAGCTGATCAACTCTTGAATGAAGTCTTGCCGAGATTTGGGCTCCTCGCCCATGTCGTCATCTGTATCTTGTTCAACAGTGTACGGATGGCGATGATACTCGGTATCAAACTGAGTCTTTGAGGGGAAATACTCGGTTGTTAAGGGTACAGAAGCAGGGCAACAAAGAGCTTTCCATTTCTGGACCTTCATCTGACCGATTTGTGGATAAACATGTTGCCATCGACTATACAAGACAGTATCGTCGATCGCAAGGCTTTCCGGGTTCGATGGATTCAGTAGTGTCAACCACGGGGTAATGGAAGTGGTGGGTGACAGAGTTGCTGGGAGATCTTGAACGGCACCGCCCAACGCACCCGCACGTAGTTTGTTGGTGTAGAGTTTCTGGGCGTCATCAGCGCGGAGGGCATCCGAAGACCTAAGATCGCGATCGTCCTCTCTCTTTTGCTGCCGACTATTCAACGACGAACCTATCGTTGATGAGGCCGTCCTCAGTTGCATCGTAGCAATATCGAGGTTTCCAGAATTATTTCTCTTGAGAATGGGAATGCTAGGAGTCATGGGCACCCCTTCGATGATGGTGTCAGGGGTGTCTGTTCGATATTTATGTACAGACAATGACGATGGGTGGCTTGCAATTGTTTGAGGCGAACTTGGCCGTAGCTCTGGGCGGATTCGAGGGGTTAAGGGTTGTTTTGCTTCGCTAGACGTAACGCCTGAGGCGTTGACTGTCTCGGCCTTGATCTCTGCAACTACCGCCTTTGGCGCAGCGATGCCAAATCCTCGCTGTCCAAGGCTAATCTGCCTCATCAGTTTGGGTTGCTTTGCAACTGTCTTTGGGGGCTTTGGAGCAGGCGGCTCGGCGCTCTTTTTCAAGCTTGTAGGCGATGGTTTCTCACCGTCCATAATGTTCATCGACAACTTCCGTGCCGAAGGACCAAGAATAGGTGCCTTTTTCTCTGGAAGAGAAGTCCCATAGAGGCCAGAGTCCTCTGCCAGCTGTCTTCTCGTAATCTCATCCAATTCTTTTGCATATCGTGACGAATGATGTCGACTGCGACTACTTGAGATTTTGGCCCGATAGTCATCAAACTCTTGTAACTGCTTCCACAGTGACTTCTCACCAGGGCGCGCAAGTCTATCTGGAACAAATCTTTGGAATCCATGAATGTGATCTAATAGACCATCCGGGGGGCGCTTGTTGGGCATGTAGACAGTGTCATTGATCCCAGTATTTCGATACTTCTGCGAGGATGGCGGTTCGGTGATGTTGGCCGGGAAATGCGTGTCAACTTGTAAAGGTGTTGTTTCAATTTCATTGGTTTCAAGGACACTTCTCATTTGCAAGGCATACATGCGGCATCGAATATTGAACTCGTCTTCGTCATCTTGCATGACTTTGTTAGAGACAGATAGGGCAATGCCTTCATAGGACAAGGCCTCGTCGGATGCGCCAGTCCAGAAAGAGACATGAAGCCATTGAGGCAATGCAAAGCACCACTGCTCACTTGTTGCCATAGACATGAGAGGATCTGAACGGCGAGAAAGGCTCATTCCCTTGGAAGGAGAGAAAGATTCGCCGAGAGATTGATAGCTACCGATCACTGGTGTAGGATGATTGGGTGTGCTATCCCGGCTGTGGAACGACCTTGAGAAGCTGGAACGATGAGCATGGCCATGATCATCCGAATACTGCGGATTGCGGTACTTGAAGAGGGGTACTGAATGGAGAGGCATCTTAGGCATGCATATCAGATCAATACCAATACCATTTCCAACCAACGCCTCCGTTGTCCTCCGTAGCGTCTCGTAGTCTACCTCAAAAACTCCAGAACCAGGGCTGATGACTGCGATGGAAATTCCAGTTCTGGTGAGATCCCTGTCGATATGATCATGGGCGAACTGGGACGAAGCGAGGTTGATCGCCTCGAGAACATTGCCATACATGGCATATGTTGATTCAGCCTTGACACGAGTTGAAGGTGTATCCGTAGGGATGGAGCCTCGACCATCAATTTCTGCTTGAGCATTGAGTTTATGATGGTGCAGACTAATATCCCGTCGGAAGAAGTTGAACTCCACCTTGAGCTGATGCAGGATCTTTGTCCACTCTCCGCTGCCCATCTCGCTGACCACAACTCGATAGAAGTCTTTGTATGGCCGACGCGGCCCAGATGGCTGAATGCCTGTGTAATAATCTCCCAACAGGTTGTCAAACTCGGCTGTCAACCCAGTGTCATATTCCACGCGCGCAAAAAGGACGATGCTCACGAGGTGTTTAGCCTTGAGCATGGCCCATCTCTTGAACAACGCGGGGAGAAAGCCGTTGACAACCTTGTTAAACATGATCTCGCCAGAGCTTTCGGCGTCGAATTCCCACATCTCTCTGGCCATTTGGATGAATAGGACGTATCTGGCGGATTCGCTGCGGAAGATGGGCCGAGTATCCCGGGTGAAAAAGGCAGAGTGCGTTCTGCAGCCATCGACATAGATTGCAGTGACTTGCGCCTTGATTGTACCCATAAACAACACCGATTGACCTTTGTAAACAGTTCTTCCCGTCAACTCACCAACAGTCATTCTCCAAATGTCTGATCTGGACAGGTATTGATCCTTAAAGGATAGTTCAACGTGCGACGCTTCCGTAGCTGGATTCTTCGCATCCACCTGTATGTTTGTTAGCAGCCTGAGTGGTATAGGTGGAGAGACGTTTACCATCGTCAAGAGGACCTGCGAGCCCTTCTTCATCCCAAATGCATCTGCAATGTGCTTCAAGACGTAGACCTCAATATCGGGATTCCGTGTTTTCGTCTCTTGCGGCATGTCTTTTGCGACAAAGAAGTATTTAAAGCACGCGCCGTCCCCGTTTTGAGTGCCCGCTGTCCCCTTCGAACCATAACTCTGTTCCTGGCTCTGCTTGCTACTGGCACCATGGCCGGTGGATATCTTTCGCAAGTCATCTTTGACTGTCGCTATACACATCAACGCTCCCGGCTTTATATCCCCACCAACTACGTCGAAATTGAGCAGGACCTCATCTCTAGCGTAGCCCTCGTTAACGGTCACGGTGCATCGGCGTTCTATTCTTGTTCGCTTCTCTTCTTTGATAGTGGAATGAGTCGATACGCTGGCGGGCGACGCAGGTACATCGGCTTGGGTACGATCCAAACTTGATCTGCTTAGATGTCGCCAATGAGGCGGTCCCTTGCGAGGGACCGGGTTCCTCATGATACCATTTCGTGACATGAGATATGGTTGGCTATCGCTATCGCTATCGGTCGCTATGTGGCAGAATTCGACAGGGCGCGATGCGATCCTGTGGTTCGCATGTTGGTCTCAGTAGATTGACACAGTTGACGAAGCCGATTGAGAGGCTACAGATGAATTATCACTTGTCGCAATGGCTACCGCTGGTAGTATGCGACTAAGAAGCTTACCTAGGTAGGTTGACTGCCGCGGCAGAATCAAGCCACCGCCTGCCAACTTAGGAAGCTTGTTTTGGAAATAGGTACATACGGAAGCTAGGTAAGGTAGCATTAACTGTGGTGGATATCGAAGCCACAATCATACCTAACTATGTATCATACAATGATCTCTATCGGCCGTGTCCTTCGAAAGGCTAATCAAGAAGACCTCGAGGATATTGGTACAAAGATAGCAGCTATCTTGAACCACCTTGGAATGATGAAATTAAATATTGTTAGTTTATAATAACCAAGGTTTCTATCAATCGAGATACCACACCAGTATATCACACCTTTATCCTTTAGATAGATAATATGTATTATAGATAATA
>JABSTL010001297.1:0-19855 GCA_013759095.1 Fusarium sp. NRRL 29148 | reverse complement strand
TTTTTTTTTTTGTCAAAAGCCAATTCCCTGCTTAGTAAGGCTTTTTTTTTTTGTTTTTTTGTCAATGCCATATATAGGTCTATCTAACCATGTAGGTATTATTCTCGCATTCTCAGAGATGCCAAAGACGCCTTGTGACTTTCTGTCCATGACATACGATGTACGTGAACGCTCCGCGACCATCCTTGTCCGACAGTCATGGGAGCCAAGACGACACAACCTCGATGACCTCGACGAATACGATCATCGTCTGGAGTCATGCAGAAATCATTGGGCGCACCCTCTCATCATGCCTGTCGTGCTTCTCCAAGTGCAATTTATGCGATGTGAAGAGGCTGTTATCGAGAACAACTCCAACGTGGCTCATTTGGAATACGATGTCAGCAACATTGCCGGCTTCGATGCTACAGAGACTGGGAGGCGTCTCAGTCGCACATTCAGCAATGGCAAAGATGGCGAGAGAATTGCGTGGGGCCCAAGCACCATGACCAAACTCATGAAAAGGGCACACGAAGTTCTCAAGGACACCATCAAACTTCTGGATACTATTCGTTGGATGGAGAGAGCTATAAAAGTGTTGATCTTGGCAGGAGACGAGTTGAATGAACGAATGGGAAACTACTCTAACTTCGGGAACGATCTCAGTATGTTGAGTCCCACGGTAATCGACCCTCTGGGTGGACCTCCCGCAGTGAGTCCAGTTCTGCCTCCCAGAGATCTCCCTAGGCTTCGATTTCCCGATGAAGTTACGGATGGAGATTCATTGGGGCCCCATTGGCATGAGATCAGACAGTATCTCGACGGTCTACTGCGTCTTTGCATGGGTCTTGAGACGGATAGGCGCATGTCGGAGGCCAGATGCCGTGCTCAAATCGATATGGTAAGTGGCACAAGTCGAAAGAGTGAGCACCAACTAAAAGCAGTAGATCTACAGTAAGATGGCCCAAGAAGACAATATCCTGAACGCCCGAATGGCTGTAGCATCATCACGTGACAGTTCCTCGATGAAAGCTCTCGCCGTGATAACCGCCATCTTTCTACCCGGCGAATTTCTTGGAACTCTCTTCGGCATGTCCATGTTTGACTGGCTTGGACCAGATGAAGAAGACGACGATTCTTCGAGACCTATGACAGATCAAGTCAAAGTGAACCGCTTCGGAAAACACTTTTGGAACTATTGGGCGGCCGCGATCCCACTCACTCTTCTGATTTTGTTCGTCTGGCGAGCTTGGTGGGTTACCCAAGATCGATATTTCAGACGTCATCTTTCGCAAGAACTTAGCGAGGAGCGTTTCTGGACCGCCGATGGAAAGCCGCGCAAGCTAGAACGAAGTTTCATTTGGGATTTCTTCTACCTTTCAGCGAGGCGTGATGAGAAACCACGGCCAGCAGATGACTTGGCTGGGCTGGAGACCATCCATTCTGGGGGAAAGGAATGGAATGATGGGGTTTTGACTGAGGCTACTAATATGAGGCAGAGACAGGTTTTGGAATCTAGGAAAAGGAGTCTTCATCAGGGAGGGACGAACGTGACAGTTTAGATACAGATATAGAGGGAATCACTTTCAAGCCCTCTTATGATTACGGTTGTTACTATTGAGTATGTTTAATTTCAACAGATGTTGTGTATGTTTTAGGTGTTTTTTATATAGTATTTGATAATTAGGCAAAGATTATCACAATTATTGTTTCGAAAGACAACTTACAGGAGAGGTTAGCTTATATATCCAGGAACACGATGATGTTTAACCATAATCTTCGAAGTCTAACCACTGGTGTAAAGATTCAGATATCAAGTAAGCCATGATGAAGGGCCCATTCATAGAAAAGTATAGGATTCAATAATAGTTGGCCACATCCCGGCTCTACATACTAGAGGTCGCAGATCTAGCAAGTCATCATCTTGTGTCAATACATTCGTCTATGTGGCGATCCATAACTAAGCTAGGCTACAAGACGTCAATTCAGGTTAAATCGTGCCGCGCCGTGCCGGATTGATGGATTATAGGCTCATGCTATAGTGAACGATGTCCTGAAGAGATGTCGGGGATCCGGAGAATATAACAATGTCTCAGATCACAGATAAACTGCAGAATTCTCGATGCAAACGGGGCCACCGAGAGCTTACGAATCAAGTTTGTCAATGACTGGAATGCAAGTCGTAAATTGGAACGCCATGAGAGGGTATGACAATGGCTTCACTGGTTTAGTCTTAGGGCCAGCCATCTACAATCACGAAATTTAGTCACGAGCTCTCCACCGTAAGGAGTATGAATCAGGGACAACGAGGCGAGAAAAAAAAACTGTTTATTTCAAATCACCAAAGCTTGGACGTTGTGCAGGCTGATCTAGAGAGCACACGTTGAACCGAATTATCCGTTATTCATGAGTCCAGAATGTATATCGGCGACGCCTTTGCTAACGTTCATCTTCTGGATCATGATCTAGACCCTTGATACTAGGGCAGACAATTTTGTCTTGATTTTTCTTTTTTGTTTTGGAGCGAAGGTAGTATTGAGGAGTTGCAGTTGTGAGATTATTGGAGGGGTCTTTGCTCCCTTCAAATGCGGGAGCGCAAGGGTAAGACGAGACATTGCCGGGAGCGGCGTCTTGTCTTTGCACGTCCATACGATATGTACAGTAAAGGTTTGCTTTGGTATGATTCAGGGAGTTCTTGGTTAATGTTTCTCCCTTAGTTAATTGGATATATAGACAATATTCAAATCTTGTAAGGCAATTACAGGATTTCGAGATACATCCTCTTTCAAACAATCACTTGTGCTTACCTTTATTAGGAAGAGACGGGAGGGACCAAAACGGCGCCAGGAACAGAAAGGAAGGCACAGAGATCGATCAAACGGAAGGAGGCTTACGCAGGAACAACTATCAGATCCCGACGCCATTCGGTTCCTAGGGGAAACTCTACCTTGACCCCCTAGACCCCTCAATCCTCATCATCATGGCCCACTCACAAACACATCATGAGCTTCACGCCCGCAGCCTCTTTGTCAAGCCTCCCAAACTCTACCTGGCTTCATTGTGCCGCCCTTTCAATAACAAAGACTTATAAAAGACAAAGATTGACAGCCACCACCATGTCTTAAACTCCCACCATTTCCCCTAGCGCCTTGAACCACTGATTCCAGACACTAAACTCATTCCTTATCAAGGTCCCAAGACATACCAAGTCCACGTTTTAGGGGCTTGTGGCGCTCGATAAGCTCGAATGATCTGCTTGTCATGTCTCATCCGGCGTCAGGACATTCCCAGTCGAGAACGGCATCGTCTCGACTAGAGCCCAGCGTTGCTTTCCGTAGCATCCTTAAAGGCTTCTTTAGACCAACACGCTGCCAAGCTACGCTTTCGTCGTGATGCTATACTCCTTCAAGTTCTCCTACCTCCCTCATGCATCCATTGATCAAGTGGCGTATCTTCATCATGTCCAATGTGATAAATTTGCCCCGATTCCCTTGCCTCAAGTCCTTGACCCCCCCCTTCTCTCCCAGTTGATCTCACCCTTAAGCCATTCCTTTTTCATCGCTACTCAACCCACGTCATTCGTTCCTTGACTTCATCTCATTCTTTAAAGTATAGTGCTTCATAGAATACTCTCCGGTTCCGTCACCCTAGTCCTTGTCTCATAACCAGCCCGACTCCAGCATCTTGTCTCAGCTTCAACTCTCTCACAAGACAGTTGGACCCCTGGACTATCTGAGCACTACCTCACACATCACGAGGTTTCACTCCTTTACAAACAACTTGTTGTTATAAGCACATATACTCGCCAACTCAAACTTGACTAGCCCATATCAACCGTTCATTGTCTAGGCTTCTTCAAGTCGGGGGACATCTATTTTGCAGGCTCTCTCTCATCTCGACATTCACTGCTGTGTATCAAACATGCTCAAGCAACTCATCCTCATAGCGCCACTTCTGGTGCAAGCACTTGCTGTGCCCGCAGTGGAGCCCAGACACCAACATCTTCATGGACACATCGAACATACACATGGAACCAAGACCAAAATGACCACGTCTGTCCGTCGTGAAACAGAACAGACCGCCGCACCGCAGTTCATTCCTCCTAAGATGCCTTACGCACTTGACCCTAACACCAAAATCCGCAAGACCACCACTACTGCCGCTGATTCGAACAATCCTAAAGAGACTATCGTCCCTGAGTTCATCCCACCTAAGATGCCTTTCGTAGCAAAAGCATCTTGGCAAAAGTCGAACAAGAACCAGGACAGCTCCGACAAGTCCGCCTCGGTTGCATCTGTGAAGAAGACTGTTGTCAATGTTCAGGAAGAAGACGACAACAATGACAAACAGCCAACTTTCATCCCGCCTAGGGCGCCTTTCCGAGGACCTCGCAAGCCTCAACAGAGTCAAGCTGCCACTCCTCGAGATACAGTTCCCCAGTTCATTCCTCCGCGAAACCCCTGGGCACAGTCTAAGCACAACACTCGGTCAACGGCGAGTGACGACCAGGACGTTTCGCAAGAAACTGCTATTCCTGATGCGGACCAGCGAGCTGCCAGTGACGATGATGAAGTCATTCCGGCACCTGAGCTCCTCAGGCGTGACGAGGAAGGTGCAGATAACGAATTCTTCGCTGAGGAGGATGAGGATGACTACAACCCTGGGGATTTCCCCAACCTTGGCGGCCCCGAGGAAGACGAGGACGGTTCTGCTGATGATTCCGAGAATACTCCTGCCGGAAACACCTCTGAGCAGGCAACTCAGAACCCCGAGTCCACCAATGCACAGGATGACAGCAGCGCAAAGAACTACTTTGGTGGTGACTTTGATGATGAGGATGATGCCAACAACGCACCTACTCGCTTAGAGGCTCGGGGCGTTGGAAAGCGGAACATCCTCTACTTCACAAACTGGTGAGTTGTGGCATATTTCTGTGTAACGAATGGGTGTTAATAATGAAGAACCAGGGGTACCTATGGGGCGAACTTCCAGCCCCAAAATCTGCCGGTGAAGGAGATCACACATGTTCTATACTCCTTTGCTAAGGTGAACCCTAAAGACGGAACTGTGTAAGCATATCGACCCCATCAAATATATCGTACTTGTTAACAAGGCGTCAGGTTTTCATCAGACTCTTACGCCGACACCGAAAGACTCTATCCTGGTGACTCTGATAATGGTGGAAAGAACGTTTTTGGATGTGTTAAACAGCTTTACATTCTTAAGAAGAAGAACCGCAATTTAAAGGTGATTTTGCTACCACGACCAAGCAGCCTTATGTGAAATTACTAAGACGTACGAACAGGTGCTACTTTCTATCGGCGGCTGGAATAACAGTCCAGATCTCGCTACTGGTGTAAGCACACAGGACCGTCGCAAGAAGTTCATCTCTTCCGCCATAAAGCTAATCACTGACTGGGGCTTCGACGGAATCGATGTTGATTGGGAATACCCTGCAAATGCCCAAGAAGCTCGCAACTATGTCTTGATACTCTCGGGTCTCAGAAAAGCCCTCGACCAGTACTCAAAGAACAACAAACTGAACTATCATTTTATGCTTACTGTTGCTACATCAGCCGGTCCAGCGAACTATAAAGTCATGGATTTGAAAGGAATGAACCCATGGATTGACGCTTGGCACCTCATGGCCTACGACTATGCTGGCTCCTGGGATACTACTACTGGTCATCAGGCTAACGTTTTCGTTTCCAAAAAGAACCCTCTTTCAACAAAACTTGGCACTGACAGGACAATTAACGATTACCTTGCGGCGGGAGTTCCACCAAACAAGATTCTCATGGGTATGCCTCTTTACGGGAGATCCTTTCTCAAGACATCTGGACTTGGCAAATCCTACTCGGGCGTTGGCGGCAACTCTGAGGGGACTTACCTATACAGGGCTTTGCCACGTTCTGGCGCCAAAGTTACCTACAATGCAGACCTCGTTGCCAGCTATTCATATGATAGCAAGACGCGGGAACTTATTACTTACGATGATCTCAAATCTGGTCAAGCCAAAGCCGCTTATATCAACCAGCGAAACCTTGGTGGTGCCTTCTTTTGGGAGGCGAGTGGAGATAAGGTTGGATCCCAGAGCATCGTTTCTGGTGTAAAGCGCACTTTGGGCACTCTTGAGACGGTCAACAATCTTCTGAAATACCCCACGAGTGCATACTCCAATATACGAGCTGGAATGCCGTCTTGATTTGGCGAACAGCACTGGCTACTTTTCCCTTGTGCTGGAATGTGTACGGATATGTGTTGGATGTGCTTGGAGTCTTGGCAATATTCCATTTGTTGTCTGCGTTTTTGAGATGATGTGATTGGGAACTTGTCACTCTATAGAATATAGAAAAGCCCTCGTTACTTTATATGATAGATACTACATTCGTTTGTTCACTTGAGCCGCTCTTCTCATAAAAGCCGAGAGCAATTTCCTTTAACCCCATGATTGTCATTCATTTATATTTCCACATTGTAGAGATTATACCCTAGCCTATAGCTCAAGCAATAACGAAGCGGTTAAGATGGTAGAGCAGAGGGTCAACAAGTTGTGAACAGCGATGAGCTTCCATGATTGAGTCAATTGGAGTGCATGGTCTTGAAGATCTTACCCAGACTTGAGTCACTTTGGAATATTGTCATGAGTCTAGTCACACCAAAGATAAGCTTAGCTTGCGCAGTATAATTCAATCATAAGCTCGGTTTCGCTACCCTAAGTTCTCAGGCTACAAGGGTTTCTGCTAGCACAAGGCCAAATAATGTTAAAATCAAGCACATATGTACATGACAGACCATATTAATTATTCAACTGTAGATTTTACTTGCCTCTAGTCTACAAGCTACTTTCCTATTCCGTAGGCATAAATCAATGTCCTACATCGGGCCTTGATGACCCGAGACAGTACCTAAAAACTCTGAACAAAAAGCAAGTCCTGTAGCCCCCCTATTGCCGAACAAAAGGAAGAGAAAACTCCCTGTGATAACAAAAGCGCGCCATTCTCCGACGTCTTGAGAACCAATTCCGGTCTTCAGTAAAAGCATTCTTCCCCCTTTTTCAAATAGAATTCATCCTCCTCCGGCTCACCAGACAGGGGTGAGTTCTACATATCCTGACCCTGGGGGGTTCCAGAGGTTTCGACGCCATGAAAAGCGTCTCCAAATGCTGAGTCGTCCATGTCCATGCTGAGATCTAGACCCTCACCCAGCTCGCCTGCTGCACCGTCTAACGTAGGGCCGTCAAAGTTAAGGGCATCACCGGCTGTGTCGAGGTCACCAAGGGAGCTAAAGTCGTTTTGGTCAAAGGAGACAGAACCGCCGGGTGTCCCAGCTGCTGGGGTGGCACCAGCAGAAGCAGTCTTAGCCACTGACTTGGCAGTATCAATTCCTGCAGTAGTGGGTGTGTTTGCGTTGACCGAAGCGGCACCCGAGCCAGGGCCCTGATTCGTTTCGTTCACAGTGCCATCTTTGGGCACAACAACCCAATCCCCACTGCCAGTTCCTTGATCAGGCGCTGTTGTGTGATCCTTTGGTCCCTGAGTTCCGCCCATCGTCACGTCACCGCCAGAACCCACTGCGGTGGCATTAGAAGGTGTTCCGGCCCCAGACTGAGCCGCTGACAATTGAGGTTGAGGAGTTCCAAAGTTGTTCAGAGGTGTCGAGGTGTTGGAAATGCCAGTATGCATCTGATCCAGTAATCCAGCAGCAGTGCCACCCATATCGATATCAGATTCGCCAATCATGATGCCGCTGTTCTGTGAGCCAGATTGCGACGGCTGACGAGATAGTTGCGAAGCGTCAGCCTGAACGGGTTCTGGTGCTGGTGGCTGATAACCTCCATCTTGAACACGAGATACCGTCGGCTTGGTATCAACCTTCTTACCCGTAGCAGCTTCGACTTCAGACACTATCTGTTCGACGGTTTTCGAACTGACGGGACGAGCAACAGCATCCTCGTCGTGGGGGTCAACCTTGCCCTCAATTCGCCAAATCTCAGTGCCTGTACCCTCGACAGTGTTTCGGAGCTCCTTTTCCTTTGTGCTGAAGATAGAATTTTCCTTGAACTTTGCAAGAGCTGCGGCATGGTCGGCCTGCATCTTCTCTATCTCGGCCTTGGTTGACTGAATGTGGTTATGGACTCGCTTGCGAAATTCATCGGCCTTTTCGGGATCCAGCCGCCCGATATACGGCTTCTCAGGCACGGAATTGGAGGCGTCAACTCCTTGCGCGGGAAAGATGCCTTCGGTCAAGTATGCCAATTCACCCTTGAAACCGAGGTTTAAATCGGCAGGGGTGATCTGGCTTATCCTATAAGGAGACGAGAGGATCTCTTCCATCCACTCGTGGTTCTGCTGGTATCGGCTCATAGAAATCTCTCTTGGAGTAAGATGGTCAAACATATCTCCCCGCGAAACATCCTCTTCATCATCGAAGGCAGCGTCTAGCTGAGGCATTCCTGGTAGGGGGGGTTGGCCACTCTGGCCCGCAGCGTGCCTCGCTCGTTTAGCAGGAGGACCCGGTGCGGGTTGTGTGGGATATGCCATCTGTTGAGGAACGCCCCGAGGGGCCATCTGGGGAGGCACTGGCTGACGAGTGAGATCAGGCAGGGTGGGCCAGTTGACGCGGTCGGATAACATGAATTCCTTGCGACGAATCTGGCCAGCGCGCTGCAAGAAGTGGCGCTGCTGCATGATGCTGTTGACTCTTTCGTCAAAGGGAATCATGGAGACAGGAACTCTGTCATTCGGTTCGGCGGGTCCGTAATGCACAATGAAGAGGCCGACATCTGGTTGAGGAGGATTAGGATGGCCAGGGATAGGGACTAGTCGGCATCGTCGACGGGCGTGGAGAGCATACTGCTCGCCGGGAATGTAACCAGCTTTCTGATAGTAAATCTCAAGCATCTAGTGAGGTTCAGCAGGCCGTCCCTTTGTGCAATTCTCATCTTGTCCTTACCAGTCCATTGCCCAGATCATGCTTGTAGACCTGTTCTGGAGGCGCCCAGATATAACCATCTGTTGCGAAGTTCGTTCCCAACCGCTGAAGGGGCTGCCAGGTCAAGAGTATCGTGCCGTCTGTAGGTTTATCGAGATATGTCCAGAAAAAGGGCGCCCGGTCTCTCGCGACTTGTGGTGCAGCCATAAGCCATTTAGCAACCTCATTTAGGTCAAGTCGAGGCATCACAGGGTATCGAAATGAAGAGATCAGATGGACGTGGGGCATCTAAAGGACTGTCAGAAGGATGTTGCGATGCCGTTGCATTGTTGCGCGTATGCATTACATACAAGGTCCTGAGGGACGCCCTGGCTAGGATCCGGTTGAGTCATAGTGGGCGAGCGTCGCGATGGACGATATTAGGCGTGTTAGTATATCTGATTACGCGATTGATGATCTCCAGATATGCGCGTTGAGAGTCATTCAACGTGCAAAAAAAAAAAAAAAAANNAAGCAAGAAAAAAAAAAAAAAAAAAAAAAGCCAAGATGGGTTGACTTTGAGAAGGTGAAGGGATGGCGTGGCGCAATTCACGATATGGCTTGCGATGGAGTTGTTAGAAGTCAATGCCCTTGCGCGGCTCCAAACTTCTCGCGACGAGGCTGCGACCGTGCAGATGACCAATCAAAGCTATGGAGCCGGGTGAGTAAAAGCGGGTCTCGAGCTCCTGTCTTCCATGGGAAAAGAACGAGGTCGTTAAGTACAAGTTCTGGTGATATATAAAACTCAATTCTTAATAGGTAGATGGTGTGATATTGTGTTAGAGACAGCGAGGAATGATCTTCAAAAGTTTGAGCAGTACAGATGAAGATTCCCATACAAGTAAATCATTCGCAAGTGAAGCCACTTGGCTTCATATTGTCGCGTGAACAATAAATTGAGTCCAACAACGGTTATCACGATCAGTAACTCACTTATCATCGATTTGTGTATTTCATTGGGAAATATTATTTTATTTTATTTTCATACTTCTCGTCAGGTTCTAAACACAAACCCGAATTTCATCACTTAAGCTTTCTAAATCCGTGCCAGCCCATTCATCATTATCCTTGCAGCGTTACCATGTTCTGTGTACCAAAGCACAGATTTTATAAAAACGCAGCCATCGGAGCTTCGTACAGCCCAGTGGTATTCATTCTTAAACCAATCCAAATTCCACCTCTTTACCCCGACAAGCAACTTAAGCCTGGTAAGTAGAAGCAGAGACGTTACCGCCACGGCCGGTCCAGTTGACGTGAATGTCCTGGCCATTGGGGTACTTGTCGCTAGCGTTCTCGGGCTTGATGCGGAAGGTGTGAGCACCGAAGTAGTCACGCTGAGCCTGGAGAAGGTTGGCGGGGAGGTCCTTGGTGCGGTAACCGTCGAACCAGGACAAAGCGGTAGAGAAGGCGGGGGTGGGGATACCAAGGAGGGCAGCCTTGGAAACAACGTCTCGCCAGCCGGGCTGAGCCTTGTGGATGGCCTTGTTGAAGAAGTCATCAAACAGAAGGTTCTGGAGGTCGGGCTGGGAGCGGTAGGCGTGGGTGATGTCCTTGAGGAAGACCGATCGGATAATGCAACCACCTCGCCACATGAGGGCAATGGAAGGCTTGTTGAGCTTCCAGTTGAACTCACGAGCAGCTTCCTGCATGAGCATGAAGCCCTGAGCGTAAGAGATAATCTTGGAGGCGTACAGGGCCTGCTCGAGATCCTCGAGGAACTGCTCCTTGTCTCCCTCGAACTTGGTTGTTCGGCTGACGAACTCAAGCTTGGTGGAAGCGGTGGCACGCTCGTCCTTGATGGCAGACAGGCATCGGGCAAGGACAGCCTCGGCGATGAGGGTCACGGGCTGGCCAAGGTCAAGAGCGTTGACAGCGGTCCACTTGCCGGTACCCTTCTGACCGGCTTTGTCGAGAATCTTCTCAACGAGGGCAGTGCCATCGTCGTCGTTGAAGTACATGATATCTCGGGTGATCTCAATCAGGAAAGAGTCCAGAACACCCTTGTTCCACTTGGCGAAGACGTCGCCGATCTCCTTGCTGGAGAGACCGAGACCGCGCTTCATGATGTCGTAAGCCTAGTAATACTTGGTTAGTCTTCTGTGTGAGGCGGCCCTTGTCTCTATCTCTTCATACCTCGCAGATAAGTTGCATATCACCGTACTCAATACCGTTGTGAACCATCTTGACGTAGTGACCAGCACCCTCGTCGCCAACCCACTCACAGCAAGCCTCGCCGTCGCTCTTGGCGGCAATGCTCTGGAAGATGTCCTTGATGTGAGGCCAGGCCTCCTCATTGCCACCGGGCATGAGAGAGGGGCCATATCGGGCACCCTCCTCACCACCAGAGACACCAGAGCCGACGAAGCGGATGTTCTTGCCAGCAAGATACTTGGTGCGCCGGTTGGAGTCGGGGAAGTGAGAGTTGCCACCGTCGATGATGATATCGCCGGCGTCAAGGAGGGGTAGGATCTTCTCAATCCAGTCGTCGACAGCCTGGCCAGCCTGGACCAGGAGCATGACACGGCGAGGAGACTTGAGCTTGCTGACAAACTCCTCAACAGTCTTGGCGCCGACAACGGACTTGCCCTTAGCCTCGTTTTCCAGGAATCGGTCGACCTTGGAGACGGTTCGGTTGAAGGCGCAGATGGTGAAGCCGTTGTCAGCCATGTTCAGAATGAGGTTCTGTCCCCTATGAAGCATGTGAGTATGTGCTACCACTGGCACTGCCAGGTGAATGCTTCTTGGGTCCGACTTACATGACAGCAAGGCCGATGAGGCCCAGATCCGCACTTTCCATAATGTTAGTATTCGAGGCATTTCGGTTCGTAGCAGAGCTTGAGAGTGAGGTGAAGGAATTGTGTTGTTGAGGGGTACCCAGGTTGAGGTGAGCGAGACGAGCTCTACCTCGAGAACATGAGCCATGATCACGATGAGGATGGAGGCCGCGAATGCCCTAAACAGTCCAGGCACGGAAGCAATATGGCGATCCCTTCATTTCTCGCTCCAGCGTCCGGAGGGCGCGGGGATGAGAGCATGAGAGCATCACCATAAGGCCGTGGCGGGGTGGTGGGGTAAAATGTCAAGAGATGAGGTATGAGGGAAGCTTTTACTTACACAGGGCCAGACATGATGGGCTATGATATGCGATCGGGGAGTGGTATGTATAGATTGAGGTTTTGGAAGATGTATGAAGGAGAGAAAGAAGAGGAAGAGAAGAAGGTGGGAGATGCAAAGTTGTAGAGAAATATACCTGGCGATGAATGTTGTCACACCCGTGCCAAAGTTGGGCGGCTCGGTACCTTGTCCGCACTCACCTCCCAGTCCACCTCCTGTCTGAGCTGGAAGGATGCCCACCTTTTTTTTTTCTTTCTGCCGCTTTGCATTTGGCTCAACTAAGCAAACGCGACGCAATGCGCTTCAAAAGGCTCAATCCAATACAATTGACCTGGTCGGGCATAACGCTAAGTATGGTGGAGCTTCCGTGTTGATTGGCGGGGCTCTTCCCAACTGTTCATCGTCATCGTTACTGTGGTGCGGCCCATATTGATACTGAAATCATAGGTAGGTGTTTTTCTTCCATTGACATCACCTTTTTGACAACAGCTCGGTGATTATGAGTAATTGCGGTATCTAGCCAATCTCCCACTCATGCTGCCTTAATCATCGTTACTAAGGCAATCTACTCATCCACTACGCCAGCCCTGCAAACACTTACATTTACCAATATGTACTCTGTACAAACTAAGTTAACTTTGCATCAATTCCTCAGCAACCATCATCATCATGACTGAGGTAATGCCCCTCCACTCCTCCCTGGTCAACACCATGGACTTGTACCTGCTGGCTGGCCAATGACCATCAGTAGGGGTCCATCATTTACGGACACCGAGTTCCAGAGACGGGATTTTCCCTCACATTTATTTTAGCGGACTGTAGCGCCTCGAAGCGTTACCCCTCCAGGTCCCCCCTTCTACGCCCCTCAGCTCCAACGTTATGACGACTCTACGGTGCTGCTGCGGTCTTACCCCCAAGATGAACCCCAAAGCTTACCAAGATTTTTGAAACCGTGACACAAGCAACACAAATCTCGTACAAAGCTCGCCGCATATTTGTCTGGATGAATTGCTTTCCGTTGTATCCGCCTCACCTTACTAACATGATAGCATCCATAGTCAAGGCCTTTAGTCCTAGACCTGTCCCGTGCGCGGTATCGACATCTCCTTGTCTCAGTCTGTTCTTCAAGCTTATGCTTGTTGGGATAACCTCCAGGTCCAGTCTTTCTCCGCGATCCTGCAATGCTATCCGAGTGTTGGGACCCACGTCTTCCGGGCCCGTGTAATCATTACCGTGCCAATTGACTTATTCATCGGACAGTAGCCCGAACCCCAACGCGCCTTAGCCTACGCGAATCCGTACCGAATGCCCCGAAGGTGGCGGATACGGAGAATCCCAAAGAAAAAGGCCGCAAACGCTGAGCTCAGTCCAGGTGTACTCTCAACCAACCCAGGTGCACTCTCAGCCCAATGAGTCCAGCCTGACCGAAATACTCCACCGGAATTTAACCCGGCAACAGTACCAGAGCGCGGTATAAGCGCCGAATCAACTTATAGCCTCACCAGTGTCCGAAGTCGCTCATGACGAAACAGCCAAGGGATCATGAGACAGAGAATTTAAGCCTCAGACTGGCCAAGCAATACCCGCTTCAGGATGCCTCAGCCTGCTCCGGCAGCCGGATACTTTAAAGGGACAACAAGACGATGCCGTTGAACCACGCGCGGCTCATAGAGGCTTGAATGTTGGAAACCCCCATCGGAGATACAACATTTAATATCGGGATAAAAGGTAATATTCAAGTTCCGCTGGCTTCGGTCCATATTATCCGCCAAATTCTGCCGCCGAAATTATCTTGAGAACGGATCAAGTCGTCCATCTTCACCCATACCATGTACCTGAAATTAAACTATCCGAGCATTCATCCAGCCTCTCAAATAATAGGTGCGGATACACATTTTGATCAAGTTCCAGAACTTGCCATGCGCTATATACAACATCGACCCCCACCCCAAGGTGAAAAGAGCCACCGTGACTACTACAGGTTCATTGAATGTTCAAAATTCGCAATAACCCCCAAGAACCAATGTTGTCACAGAAAGTATGGATGCACCATGATGTTGAGGTTTCTCTATCTTGCCCGTTATTGCCCTGAAATCTTTCGGATTGGTTGGTAGCTTTCTCTTCAAACAAAAGATTTTGAGACAACGTCGAGTCCGTCAGCTTCCGAGCCGAGGAATCTATATGCCATGGGATTTCATTATCCGAAGAAGCTCTATCCGACTGACGCTGAAGACGTAGGCTGCACATCACCCACTCCAGCTCGTGGGGTTGTTGCATGTTATTTAATACAAGCGACAACGCCCATTGTGCCCGCCATCGCGACCCATGACAAATGAGAATCCGAGGTTTTCATAATATCTTGATCCAAGAAAGCAAAACTAGGCTTAGGAATTTAAATTTCAAGCCTTACAATTGAACATATATGGCTTGAGATGATGTTCATCTGAGCTTAATGAGAAGGAAGATCTCGTAGAGGGCACGTGATGTTCAAGTCCCACTTAATTGAGGCCGTTTTCTGGAGAACGAGGCTAGAGCGAATCGAAGAAGACCATCATAAGATCCATTTTCTTCCATACAACAGTTGCCATCACAATCGCAATCGCGTCGCACCACCGCAAAGCACCACCGAGCCCTATCGATAAAAGCTGCGGACGCTGGGAATCTCTTGAAAGAGGAACTTGAGCAGAATTTGGCTCAAGGTACGTTTTCTCGCAAACACTACACCGCTTCCTCGTATATCCGCTTGTATTCATCATGGCGTACCCTCCTCCTCCAGGCATCAGCAGCAATTCTCTCCCACCGAGACCGCCCGCCTCCAAGTCAGGGTTCAAACCCGCGTTTTCCTCAGCAGCACAGGCTGCTTCGAAGCCAGCGTACTCGAACGCTCCGCCGACGTACTCCGGCCCTTCAAGTTACTCTGCTCCCAATGCCCCATCAGCAAATCAGTATGGCCCATCGTACTCTTCATACCCGACTACTGCTCCTGGTGCGGTGAACTCGGGTCCCGCATATTCGTATCCTCAACAACCACAGAGTTACAGCACCCAGAACTATGGCGTACAAAGCTATGGCACTCAGAGCTACGAACCGCAAAGCTATGGCGCAGCACCACAGATTGCGAATCCATTCCCTACTCCGGGTGCTGCGGGGACCGACTACAACCCCGAAATGGCCGCTCAGATAGCGCAATGGCAGAGCGCATATTCGAGCACCCCGACAGATAGCAAGGATAAGGCCCCTGGGTTTGCCGGGCCTCGGACAGATGGCCAAACCTCTGCGGCTGCGGCAGCTACCACTGCGAACCAGGAGCGAAAGAAGACCGTCATTCGAGAAGGTGGTGGTAAAAAGTGGACAGATGACAGTCTTCTCGAATGGGATCCCTCCCATTTACGACTCTTTGTCGGCAATCTTGCAGGCGAGACCACTGACGAAGCCCTTCTCAAGGCTTTCTCGCGCTGGCCATCTGTACAAAAGGCTCGCGTCATTCGTGACAAGCGTACATCCAAGTCCAAGGGTTACGGCTTTGTCAGTTTCAGCGACGCTGACGACTTTTTCCAAGCCGCCAAAGAAATGAACAACAAATACATTCAGAGCCACCCTGTAACGGTTCGCAAAGCCAACACCGAAATCAAGGTAGCCAATGTCAAGGAGAAGGATAGACATGGAAAGAAGAATAAAAATAAGAAGGGTGGTCACGACGGTGGAAATCATGGGGCTGGCTATGAACCCAGCTTAGGGCCCATGGGTGGTAGTGGAGTGGTCAAGCCTGGACAAAAGACCAAGAATGGCCTTCGCCTGCTTGGCTAAGCGTTTGACGAACTATTCAACCGAGCAAGGGTTGCGTTTTGGTGTTTGGTGTTTGCAGAGGTATCGTACATACCCGGTTTAAGTGTATTAATTCCATGAAGAATATCCGGTACACCAGGGTGTCTGGGTTTATTTGCATTGCAATGTTATAAATTCGATCATGTATCATGTCGATCAAATCCCTTTGAAAAGGCGCAGGCTTGGTTTTACTCTCCACTTGTGGCTTGAATGCAGGTATTGGCCCAGAAAGGTACCATTCCATGCAACACTTTATGCATATTATCTAGTCAGGAAATTGGGCAAGTATATTATGTGTAGTATCTGGGTATATTGATATTCTTGCCTTCTAATATCACCATGTATCGAGGAACTTCCCAGCCTAGATTCTATTCCCAAAGCAACCCCCGGCGCCGTTGTTATGATACATATAAGGAAAAGATGGCAAGCCATTGTAACGACTCTCACTTAGTATGACAAAGAAAGGTGGCCCATAGAGTCGTTATATACGGGCTCAGATATAAAACAGGAAGTTGTGACATTGAAACGATTGTTCCATCAGCGACGCTCATTAGCTGGCGCATGGGGTTGTACACCAAGATCCAATCCGTCGATGCTGTCACGAAGCAGACCAGTGTTTTCCGCGTCTGTATCTCCATCGCGGTCTATGATTCCGCTAGTCTGACTCGTAGGGGAATCTGGCGCGTCATCGTCGTGCGCATGCCGAACATGAACACTTTCTTGCGCCTCCTGCCTCATCTTGGTGATTTTGATGTAGTTGTAGGCAGCGATAGCGGCCATGGTCGTGAGTAGACCAACAAAGTTGATTGGTGTGAGGCGGTCACCGAAGACAAGAGCAGCCGCACTAATAGTAACAACCTCCTTGAAGATGCCAGCGATGGAGAGCGTGACGACGGAAGTGCGCTGCAGCAGAGCGAACTCGGAGGCTGTCATACAGAAGGCAATGCAACCAGGGAAAAGCAAGAAAAGGGGCGCCATGAAATAGCCCCATTCATCACCCAGAACCTTGTAGCCTTCAATGAGAGCTCCGACTCCTTCCACGGGCACTGCAAGACAGATAAGCACGAGGAACATGACTGGAGTAAGGAAGAAGATGCTAGAGAACGGGTTTGATGTCGCAGGGTTGCGGAGGAGCAGGATCTGGGTCAATCCCCAGCGAAAGCCAGAGAAGAAGGCAGCTGAGATGACGAGGGCGAAGCCTCCCACCTTGAATTCAACTTCACCAAACACCATGAGCACGACACCGAGCGTCATAGTAGCAATAATGGCGACAAGACGCCATGTTGGGGTTTCGAGTCGGAAAGCAAACGCAAACATGAGAACGAAAGCTAGTGAGGAAGATTTACACATGGCTAAAGCAAAGGTTAGTTACCTCAAAGGCTCAGACGCGGAGACAACATACTGTAAAATGTAAGGCTAATGAACTTGAGAGAGGTATTGCCAAGTCCAATATCTAGGCCTGTAGCTGCACCACAAGGTCCAATTCGAGTGAGGTAAAACATCTTGGTCATACCGTAAGACTTGGGCTCGTCATCATGTCTCGACCTGCCCATATCTGACAGATGAATCCCGTATCCAGGTCTTAAGGAGGGCACGAAGTACAAAACTAGACCTGAGAGGACAAATTGAACTACCATGTGCATGGACGTCGTAAACAAAGGAAATGCAAAGTTTAGCCGTTCATGATCAAACATCCACTTGTTGTACTGTAAATATGTCAGCAATTATGTTATCTGGGAACGGGGCGCAGGAGCCGTTCCGTACAATCGATATTGATAACGAAAAGAGGTACCACAAAAGAATCAACACAACGTTCACCATCAAGCTCTTGAAAACGGTCTTGTCTGCTTCTTTGCGCTCCTCTTTTGATATAGCCTTATTGTCCCTGACGATCCGCTGATCCAGCTGAGTATTTCTGCTACGCTTCTTCTGCCGCCTTTGCTTGTCTTTACGGGTCAATCCAGTTTCTTCGTCGTCTTGGAGGTCTTCGTCGCTCAAGCTATCGTCGGCGGATTCATCCTTCTGAATCGCAAAGCCGTTCGCATCCAAGTTTTCTTCGGATATCTTGGGTTCTTCTGTCGAGCCAGTGGGTGCGGGACCACGGCTAGTGACACGGGTTCGGCTAGGTGATCCAGCTGGCCGACCAGCCATGTTGTGGCTACTTCGCCGTCGACGGTGGCCTGCAATGGGTTCCATTTCTATATCCCAGTCACTCTCGCTTTCCTCGTCGCCGTTGAAAGACCTCGCGCCGGTCTCACGAGACGGGCCAGCTATCGTTTGATTTCCTCCACCCAGACCAGAGTTCCGCGATGTAGCCACTCTTGCTGTGCCTGATGACGATCCTGCCACTGATCTCAGGGGACTCGAGTCTTTGGCTGGTAGAGAGCCGTCAATGAGAAGAGATTCGGGGGATTCGGGGCGATCCGGAGCTGCTACGTGTTTCGAAGACGAGGGGGATGAATGTGAGGAGTGAGATGGCGAGGAGACGGGATCAGGTTGAGGAGGAAGAGTGGTCATGATGGAGACAAAAGAAGGACTAGAGCAGGGGATACGATGGGGCTTTCATAAGTTAGTGATGGCAAAGGATACCCAGGATGGCTAATGGTAATGAGTTGGGTTGGCCCAGGTCTGCTGGCTTAGGTGGTCGCAAGGACTCCATTCGTACAGTAGTGCATTAGAAAAGGCGGAGGGGCTAATCCTCATAAGGCAAAAGTTAAAGTCGGGGCCGTCATGGTAGGAGACCGTAGCGCCGTGTCTGAGGTAACTACCTAGTTAGTACAGAAGTCACTTGGGGGGTTTATGTGTGATCACTGGAACACTCCGAGAGTGAGACCTTGACGTCGGTTGCATTAAACGGCGAATTCCACCTCTAACTTTGAGTATGATCATACCTCTTCAGACACTGGCTTCTCTGTAGATTTCTGGTTATAACAACGTCTTTCCCAAGGTCCCCTCCCATCCGCTTGGCATTTCCAGGTACAGAGTTGCCCTTCACTGTTAGGTAGCTCAGCAGCGCCAAAGTGCGGAGTGGACCTGAAGGCGTTAGGTCTCTTGGCATTTCAATAACATCCATGGAACCCTGTGGCGCACTGCATATCTGCACGCGACACGGCTTCTAGGCCTCAAGAAGAGGAAATGATTGGTTTAAGGATGATGTTTTAGAGGTTCGTGACAATAAGGTGCAAGCATACGGAGAAGTTCTAGTCAAACAAGTGCTCCCCATCTCTTAGTATTTCCTACGAGCTTTGCAGCAAATCCGAAGCAAGAACAAGCACAAATATCATGAAGATCCCTTGAAGTTGTCTGTCATTGAGAGGCAAATGCTAACAGCTGTCTGACCACCGAGCATTAGCATTGGGGACGCAACTTTCATCTCAACGATGGCAATTTAACACACTGGACTCTATCACTTTACAGGTAGTTTACCGAGTAGAACTGCTTCCCGTCATATGCGATGAAATGGGAACCAAACAGTGACTGCCCATAACATCAATGATCTTCAGCCCACAGAGATCCGGCTGCTGATCACCTCCGCGCGTGTACATTATTTCACGTCCATCATAGTGCTCACATGGCACATGATACCTTACGTACTTATATCGAGTTTTGACTAATAATAAGTCATCTAACATCCAATATTCCAGCATTTCGCTCCGACCTTGGCACACACTCTCTGTGATCTTTTAGCTCCTGCGTTCCAAGATTTTATGTCTCTCGAAGTTGAAATATCCAGGAACCTGCAGCCCACAAATCCAGGGGTAAACAGGAAGTCCCCATCTCGTATCGGACGGGGCTCTGATTTGTGCATAAAACTCAGGCACTACTCCGTAAGCTGGGTGGTTGTTTAATATCATGATCAGTTCCTGGTCAACGAACTGCTACTGTATGGCTGTACATAGTTGCGGAGTACCGGCAGTAGACGAGCCCCTTTCTCTCATTCCGATTCACTTCGCCTATGGTAGAC